>JANAVB010016197.1:56198164-56200664 GCA_029216955.1 Iris pallida | reverse complement strand
AGTACCTTGCTTGAGTCATGTCATAGAACGAGCGCGTGTAGTGAACTGCCATAGCCTTGATTATCGTTGTACACAACCAAAGAGTCCACACTCGGGACGAGGGTTGTTTGGTGCACCAGAGAGTCCACACTCAGGACGAGGGTGTTTGTCGTGATCAAATGGCACCAGAGAGTCCACACACGGGACGAGGGTTGACCATTTATACCAGAGAGTCCACACACGGGATGCGGGTGTCTTGTCGTGAGCTAGCCAGAGAGTCCACACTCGGGACGAGGGTTAGTGCTTAGTTCAAACCCGTGAGTCCACACTCGGGATGAGGGTTTGGTTCTTCCATTGATCTCGTGTATTCGTTCATTCGGCAGTTCATTTATACGTAGTTGTTCTAGTGTTCGTGTTAGTGTTCGTGGTCATTGGTCTTGTTCTTGTTCTTTCTTGTTTATTTCTTGCGCATGATAAAACTGCTAGATAGGCATGTATATTATGTATCTTGCTATATCCTCTGAGGACCTGATGATCTCCTCAGGTTAGCCGAGTTTGAGACAGGAGCAGACGAGTGGATTGAGTTAGCTTCGGACCACGGTGCTTTGCAGTTGAGGTTACTTGGTTAGCAGGTTGTACTCAGTTGGTTCATTCCTTGTATTTCTCTATTTTTTCCGTCTACTGGTAGTGGATTTGTGTCCACCGGACGTGACATTGATTTTGGATACATTTCAGTTTATATTCATTATTGCTTAGTTTCATGGATATTCACTGATCTTGTTTGTGTCTTGATTACTCTGTGGATGAGATATAGATTTTCCCGTGATTATAGATTCAGTGACTTGTGAGTATAGAAAGCGTTCTACGGCCGACACTGCGACGTAGGCTGGGCTTGGAACCGAAAGACGGGTGCGGGTCGTGACACCCCTGTGCACACAAGTTGTCCGAGACCAAATGCATGAATGCACTCTATCAAATAAATCTCTATTATGACAACATATTCAATTTCAATGATTCCGTCTTACTCTTTGTTCTCTATACGGTAAACCATATCATCTCTGTCATGTAACTTTAAGCAACATTTATAGAAATCTCTTGCTGCATAACGAGCTTTTAATCATTCATATCAAGCACGAGTAAGGCAACCGTTCTTTGATTAACATCTGAGTCAATTCTTTATTTCTTATCTTTTGTTGGTTTGGTATCGTTGATCAGCGGAACACAACAAAAGAGTGGACTAGAGATCATTTTTATTAGGGCGTATAGATCAATAGTATATTCGGTTGAAGCAACTCACCAAGATGAATCTTAGTTGAGAGAAGGAGGGACTTCACGTGCCGTTCACATCCTGTGTATGTCTATGCGTCCCCCTTGCATAGGCACCAACATTTGATTAGCATACTTCGGTCTCTTTCTCTCAAGATTCGGAATGAATGCGATATGCGATGAAAGCAAACAATAAAAACCAATCATTGAAAACCAACACAAAAATGCATTCATCAAAACCAAGCAGCGAAAGAAAGCATCCAAAAAAACTCTTGGATTTAGTTTCAATAGAAGCCGATCCATCAATTGGAAAGGTTCATTGCATTTCATCCCTGATCAATCGATACCGGCAAAGGTTTCCCCAAATACTCAGTTCGAGACTGAGTCAGCAAGCTAGTGTGTATTACATAGTGTACCGCGAGGAGCGGGGCACTACATAGATGGTCTACGAGGGATGTTGGATATTTGGTGTTTATATTCATGCGAGTATTAGCCAGCCCAAAGAAAAGTTAATACTTGGCCGAATTGCACACGTACCTGTGATGATAAATGTGTGACAATTATAAGGTTTACATGTGAATAATAAACCGATCCAAAGATAGGCTTATTATTTTACATAAATTATTAGTCAACGTTTGATCATTACACCAAGAGTACCACTTGCAGTTAATATTACTGTCTAAAGACTTGATATTAATGGTGTACTAGGTATCTTGAGATGGGATTCACCATTATTTGAATTTGTTTGACTATTATTTTTGTTACTAATTAGAGCATATTTGTTTTGTTGTTTTGTTCTCTTTGTAGTTAATATTGCTAAAATATCTGCCACTGTGAATTTAAGTTCCATGTTTAGTGTGACAAACTTTAAAGGCAAAATGGGCAGAATAAATAAGCTGCTAAGGGTCTATGTCAAAAAAATAATAATATGAAACTAAGGGTTGTTACTTGTATGACAAGCCGAAACACATAAAGAAGAAATGTACAAAGTCTCACACATGGCGTGTAAAGAAAAATACATTTCTAAATTTGGTCTGTTATGAGGTTAATTTAGCTTTAATACCAAGAAACTCATGGTGTTAGATTCTTATGTGACTACCCACACTAGTGTTATAGACAAGGTTGTCTGAGCTACCGAAAGCTAATTGATGGTGAAGGATACATATATGTGGGTGACGATGTAACGCCACAGTCCTAAAATACGTAGGACTAGAAATACGTATACATGCTAGCAGTACATCTCCAATGGGCCAAA
>JANAVB010016197.1:56110498-56198151 GCA_029216955.1 Iris pallida | reverse complement strand
ACAAAATATTATATGTAAAATTTCACAAGTTATTCTATTGTATATTTTGTGATTGGGAATTTTACCACTTTAAAAATTATTTATTTATGTATATAAATTACCTGCTTTTTATTGATTATGAACATTGATGTCCAAGCCTAGCATGAGTTTTTGGGCCCAATTGTGTCTAATATATTCAGAGTCTGTACAAGTCATATTGGACTTGATTCATGGCTCTGAGTCCTGTATCTGGACTTCGGTTCAATTTTGAATACATGGACAAATAGTAAATAAATTAATTATTTTTCAGAAACTATTGCTTGCTGTTTTTGAATTTTTATATATATTTTAATTGCTGTAAAAATTTGGAAAAATTATATTTAAATACTATGTTAATTTAGACAATTCATTATAATTTGTCCATCATTTAATAATTACTTTTGGTATTTTATAAAAAATAGGAAATAGAACTTATTTTTAGTATATTTATGTTTGCTGATTTTTAATAATTATTTATGAGGTTTATAATTCCAAAAAATTAGTATAAATTTCTATAATTAACAAGATCATTTTGGTACTTTATTTTATGTAAAATTGAACTTTTTGTTTATCTCAAAATTGTTGGAACATAGTATACCAGTTTGATTTAATTATTACATAATTACGACTTGCAACTTTTTGTGTGTTTTGAGTTATAGTCGTATTGAACCTCATCCCGCACTAGTATAAAGATCCTAAAAAGTTAGTTTGGGTATTGTCACCCTACATTGATCTCCTATGCTAAAGTCATAATTTGGCTAGGTGTCCAGTCAGAAAGTCGTGTTGCACCACTAGTATTTTAGTGTTTAACTTAGTATAAAACTAATTTATGTGTTATTTCTACAGTGACGAGTTACCAGGCATCTATAGCATTTTTATCGCTGCTTTGCTTTACTAAGACAATACTTCTACAAACTTTACATACTACTATAACAAAACTGTGATTTTCAAACCATGTAAAATGCTGATCCTTGGGGTAGCAAGTTAAAACTTTACATGTTGTATTACTTTCAGTCTCTACCATGTTTAGGATAGTTTTTTCATATCTCTCACATGTTTAAATAACGGTTAAGGGGAAACTGTTAGTAGTGTACTGATCATGACCCCCTTCTCCGTATGTATTTACCGCGCACGGTAATTCTATATGTAACCTTGCCGTATGTTCTGATCTCGCGTTTGTGTATTGATATCACCGATGCCGTTCGTGCACATATGTGTATGCCAGAAAAACTTGATATGTGCTGCTGTACATCCTATTCACCTATTGCCCGATTCACGTACATGCTACCGTTTTAAACTTTTAAAATATATGTTGCCATTTCTAAAAAGAACCAATTAAACCATGATATGCCATGATTCCAGTTTATTACACTTCGTTCATGCTTCTATATTTAGTTTGTTAGAATCAGTATTTGCTCCCGTCCTGACAGGATAACGTTGTAGGTATACTTACTGAGGAGGAGTTGCTCTGTGATTCATATTATGGAGCTACTACCGAGGACCAGGCTTTATCTTACGAAGATGTACCTGCGGGGAAACTCGTCTAGTTGTCTATTTACTTTGGATTTTTGAGAGTAGTCATGTATTAGACTATGTATTTTGTGACTGGACCTGTATCCAGCTTTACATTTCGGACTTGTACTTGGACTTACTATTATATGAGATGACTTTTGTGTTTGGAGCATTTACGACTCTTTATTACTTATAGAACTGTTAGCACATTTTAGTTTTATCCTGTTATCTCTAGAACAACTTACTGCGCTTTATCTCAAGCGTAGGCTGGACATGACTTGGCCCGGCCCAACAATTTGGGTAGCAGATCGTGACAATTTCCCGTGATTAGCCGATGTAACTCTTTGGTTCAACTCGTCGCTAAGGACACTCTATACACCCATTGGTTTCTTTACCGCAGGACGTTACTCTAATCCCCCCTAGGCCGAGCAGTTCAGGCGCCCCCAAACTGGTCGAGAGGATTGCCCCTGTGCACACAAGTTGTCCGAGACCAAATGCATGAATGCACTCTATCAAATAAATCTCTATTATGACAACATATTCAATTTCAAATGTTGGGTTCAGACTGTTGGGATTAGAAGGAGAAAGAAAGCATTAGTATTGGTCAGTCCATGAACAAAACTGGTGTCTAATGAAGTATAGCTCGAATGGTGGAGCCTTAGGATGGTTGATGGATAAGCTTGGGTTTGAATCCAGGTGTGGAGAAAGAGAGAGAGAGAAGAAGGATATTTTGTGTGTAGGTTGGAAGTCTTTTTGGGTTGTGTGTGTTCCTTAGAGAAAGATTTGTATTGAATATAACAAAGGCCCTTTCTTAAAACATGTGAGCATTAGCCCACTGGTTGGAAGGTGTGTTATTTGAGTGATCTTGGGTTCAATTCCTAGCTTGCAGGTTATCCAGTTTCTTTTGGTGGTGTTTTGATTCAAGTTATATGTATAGATTCAACTAAAAATTTTTGTTGTCCAACTTATATATTTTCTTTGTCTATAAATAATACATTATTGCCATCCTTTATGGATTAGGCCTATGACCATAGTGATATTTTCCTTGATAAGCTAAATACATGATTAGTTGATAGAAAGGATTGCTAGCTCAGATAACTAATTTAAATCCTAAATATTCCTCTAGGGTATTTGGGCACTCCGGACTTGGACTCGGTACCACCATCTTAGTTTCAGTGCTCGGAATCAGGCAAGTATACCTTGCCTTCCTCTACAATTTTACTTACATGCATTTCCTTTATTTTACTGTCTTGGATCATTTATGGACATATGCTTTTTGTGCTATTTTCTGTGGAGTTGTTTTATTGTTTATAGTAATGTTCATGTTTTGGCATTGTGTTTCACATTTGGAGTTTCTCGTCAGTACCTTGCTTGAGTCATGTCATAGAACGAGCGCGTGTAGTGAACTGCCATAGCCTTGATTATCGTTGTACACAACCAAAGAGTCCACACTCGGGACGAGGGTTGTTTGGTGCACCAGAGAGTCCACACTCAGGACGAGGGTGTTTTGTCGTGATCAAATGGCACCAGAGAGTCCACACA
This sequence comes from Iris pallida, assembly GCA_029216955.1. NCBI lineage: Eukaryota > Viridiplantae > Streptophyta > Magnoliopsida > Asparagales > Iridaceae > Iris > Iris pallida. Next base: position 56,195,079 of record JANAVB010016197.1, on the reverse strand, counting down.
CGGGACGAGGGTTGACCATTTATACCAGAGAGTCCACACACGGGATGCGGGTGTCTTGTCGTGAGCTAGCCAGAGAGTCCACACTCGGGACGAGGGTTAGTGCTTAGTTCAAACCCGTGAGTCCACACTCGGGATGAGGGTTTGGTTCTTCCATTGATCTCGTGTATTCGTTCATTCGGCAGTTCATTTATACGTAGTTGTTCTAGTGTTCGTGTTAGTGTTCGTGGTCATTGGTCTTGTTCTTGTTCTTTCTTGTTTATTTCTTGCGCATGATAAAACTGCTAGATAGGCATGTATATTATGTATCTTGCTATATCCTCTGAGGACCTGATGATCTCCTCAGGTTAGCCGAGTTTGAGACAGGAGCAGACGAGTGGATTGAGTTAGCTTCGGACCACGGTGCTTTGCAGTTGAGGTTACTTGGTTAGCAGGTTGTACTCAGTTGGTTCCTTCCTTGTATTTCTCTATTTTTTCCGTCTACTGGTAGTGGATTTGTGTCCACCGGACGTGACATTGATTTTGGATACATTTCAGTTTATATTCATTATTGCTTAGTTTCATGGATATTCACTGATCTTGTTTGTGTCTTGATTACTCTGTGGATGAGATATAGATTTTCCCGTGATTATAGATTCAGTGACTTGTGAGTATAGAAAGCGTTCTACGGCCGACACTGCGACGTAGGCTGGGCTTGGAACCGAAAGACGGGTGCGGGTCGTGACACCCCTGTGCACACAAGTTGTCCGAGACCAAATGCATGAATGCACTCTATCAAATAAATCTCTATTATGACAACATATTCAATTTCAATGATTCCGTCTTACTCTTTGTTCTCTATACGGTAAACCATATCATCTCTGTCATGTAACTTTAACAACATTTATAGAAATCTCTTGCTGCATAACGAGCTTTTAATCATCATATCAAGCACGAGTAAGGCAACCGTTCTTTGATTAACATCTGAGTCAATTCTTTATTTCTTATCTTTTGTTGGTTTGGTATCGTTGATCAGCGGAACACAACAAAAGAGTGGACTAGAGATCATTTTTATTAGGGCGTATAGATCAATGTATATTCGGTTGAAGCAACTCACCAAGATGAATCTTAGTTGAGAGAAGGAGGGACTTCACGTGCCGTTCACATCCTGTGTATGTCTATGCGTCCCCTTGCATAGGCACCAACATTTGATTAGCATACTTCGGTCTCTTTCTCTCAAGATTCGGAATGAATGCGATATGCGATGAAAGCAAACAATAAAAACCAATCATTGAAAACCAACACAAAAATGCATTCATCAAAACCAAGCAGCGAAAGAAAGCATCCAAAAAAAACTCTTGGATTTATTTCAATAGAAGCCGATCCATCAATTGGAAAGGTTCATTGCATTTCATCCCTGATCAATCGATACCGGCAAAGGTTTCCCCAAATACTCAGTTCGAGACTGAGTCAGCAAGCTATGTGTATTACATAGTGTACCGCGAGGAGCGGGGCACTACATAGATGGTCTACGAGGGATGTTGGATATTTGGTGTTTATATTCATGCAAGTATTAGCCGGCCCAAATAAAATTTAATACTTGGCCGAATTGCACACGTACCTGTGATGATAAATGTGTGACAATTATAAGGTTTACATGTGAATAATAAACCGATCCAAAGATAGGCTTATTATTTTACATAAATTATTATCAACGTTTGATCATTACACCAAGAGTACCACTTGCAGTTACTATTACTGTCTAAAGACTTGATATTAATGGTGTACTAGGTATCTTGAGATGGGATTCACCATTATTTGAATTTGTTTGACTATTATTTTGTTATTAATTAGAGCATATTTGTTTTGTTGTTTGTTCTCTTTGTAGTTAATATTGCTAAAATATCTGCCACTGTGAATTTAAGTTCCATGTTTAGTGTGACAAACTTTAAAGGCAAAATGGGCAGAATAAATAAGCTGCTAAAGGTCTATGTCAAAAAAATAATAATATGAAACTAAGGGTTGTTACTTGTATGACAAGCCGAAACACATAAAAAAGAAATGTACAAAGTCTCACACATGGCGTGTAAAGAAAAATACATTTCTAAATTTGGTCTGTTATGAGATTAATTTAGCTTTAATACCAAGAAACTCATGGTGTTAGATTCTTATGTGACTACCCACACTAGTGTTATAGACAAGGTTGTCTGAGCTACCGAAAGCTAATTGATGGTGAAGGATACATATATGTGGGTGACGATGTAACGCCCCAGTCCTAAAATACGTAGGACTAGAAATACGTATACATGCTAGCAGTACATCTCCAATGGGCCAAACTACCTAACAAGTCCATTAAAGAGTACTTAAGTTGTAAATTATAGCAATAACCCATATCAACAACATAAGTCACAGGTACAATGCTAGTCTCATCCACGCAGGAATAATAAGACACAAGGTATCCAAGTCCAAATATCAATAATAAGATATGTCTAACAGTAAATAAAGATAGTAAATATATGGGGAAGACAGTCCGTCATCACAGTAAAGAAATAAAGTATGAGATCCACTAATAGTCAGCTGAACTAAAAATAGAAATATAAATATAATGATAAATGACTACATAAATCAAGAAAAGTCCTCAGACACTATCTCGTCCTTCTGCAAAGGTACGTCTCCAATCTCAACTCCTGACCCGTAAACCTCCTCGTTTATACCTGGAAAAGGACCAGGTCCTCAAGGGACATAGCAAGATACATAATAGACATGTCACTAAATAACAGTAAATAAACATGCACTGTAAATATGATGAAATAACAACAGATTAAAACACGACTGAGGACACATGAATAAGAACAGTGCTACTAGACATTACTACAAGAAAATGTCGAATAAAACTGCAGCACATCACCAGCTAACGGTCCTATAGAAAGCAACATGGTGCATGCTAACTATCTATATAAGTCTCTATTGCAGTACAACATGTACTAACGACTGAGATTAGTCAATAGTCAAGTACTAATAACGACATCAAGGACTTGGGAGCAAGTCATATATAAAGTCTCTATCGCAGTACGGTGCGTACTAACGATCGAGAGTGGGGAACAAGTCATGGTACATAACATGACACTGACAAAACGATCTATAAGTACATGAAAGTAAATGACATGCAGGTGCTATGGTAGAAATATGAAAAATAGAACATGTCAAGGTACACAATAGGAAAAGAAATATGTATGACAAACAATAGAAAACAAGTATGCAAAATATACTATACATAGGACAAGGTATACTTGTTTGTATTCTGCAACTGGTTCTACAAAAGAGATGATATTGTCCCTTCGGTCTCCACGCCACGAACACCTATGTCATATCAACAACCACATTCAACTCTTGGTATCAACGGATACCACTTCTATTCTAACTATTGCACACAGCCCATACTACAAGTCATCATAGCTATGCACCCATTAAGTAGCAACTTATTCTAGTAAAATGTAATATCTATACTTACTAAATATTTATTATAAATTCTGGAAAAATAATGAAAAATATTTTAAATATAATTTGTATATGTTATTTACAAGATAACTCATGAACTAGTTACTAGTTCAATTAGTTTACACAACTTGCCAATTTTTCAATTGTGCGTATAACGATCCGGCTCCTGTATCCCCACACACCGTCACGAACTTCTAGTAAACATTAATCACAAATCAACTACCTCACAAAGCACATCTTACTCTAACCATATTTCAATCATAATATTCTATCTAATTATAATATATATATAATAGTTTAGTCTATACACTTGTTAGATAGTCTCAACCGTATTGGTAACATGCTATCCAATAAAATCGTATTGGTAAACATGCTATCCAATAAAATAATTATTTTTTATATCATAAAAGTATTTTATTAATTTTGAAATAATATTGAAAAATAATTCAAACATATTATATTAATTTTGTATACTAAAATTAAGCTATCCAGTTAACACATTCAAGTCTCAATAGGTTGTCTAATTTCGGTTGATTTAGACTAGATGGAATCATGAAAATATAACACTTTATATTCTTAATAAACTTATAAATAATATTCAGAATATATTAACATGAAATTTAAGATTCTTAACCATCAAATTTTACTAGGACAAACAGGACATAAAGCTATAGAAGTTCTATTTTGAGAATCAACGATTACAATGACAGAAATAATTATGTTGCAAGTAAATATATACATAAAGCTTTACGAGATAAATTTTGGGCATAATGGGATGTTATAGGAGAGTGTTAGGATCATTACCAAGGGGTTAGTTGTTGTCGTTGGGTCTTCTAAGGGCGCACGAACAGCAGTACACTGAATTGAGTTTCAACCTTGACACTTTGTCGTAGAACGAGTGCCACGAATAAACTGTTGCGATCCAGGAACTGCGACTTTGAGGAAAGGTATAGTACACATATAGGTACAAGTTATAGTCGGGGTGAAGGAGGTTTGGTTGATAAAAGTAGCAGAACACAGCGATGAAGATAGTCTTACCTTTGAAAAAATATTGCAGCAATTTTCTAGAAATTGGCTAGCTTGTAGCGCTATTTTGAGAAAGTTAAAGTGAGTTTTTATGGAAAGTTTGTGAAGAGAAAGTGTTAAGGACAGAGTGAGGAAGAAGTGTGTTGAATTTTAGAGATTTTTTTTTTTTACTATTGAGGGATATATGGCCAGATTGGTAGAGATTAGCTGAATTCAGATTCAGCCTAGGTAGGGGTGGATAGATGGAGGTGTGGAGGGAGATGGGAAAGGTTTTAGGGAATGGTTTGTGAAGAGAAAATGTTAACAGAGGGTTAGGAAGAAGTGTTGTTCAAGTGGCTTGAATGAGGGAGGTGAAAAGAGGGGAGTTATGGCCAGCCTAGTGGGGAGAGGAAGAGTTTAGGGTTACAACTTTTATTATAGTAGGGAGGGGAAGAGTTCGGGTGTTTTTGTTGGACTTGGAGGATGTGGAAGAGAGTTAGGAGATGGGAAAGAGGTGTAGGAATAAGGGAATGGCTGTAGGAAAGAGGGTGAGAAAGTTTATGAGAGTTTTAGTGGCTTTGAAGATGAGTAATAGTAGGGAAGATGAAAGGGTTTGAGAGTTATAACTCCCTCTCTATTCACATTCCACCCTTTGGCTTTCCCACATACATGGCTGTCATGGCCTGAGTTTGGAATTAATTTGGGTGGACTAACCAATTCTAATTCACTAAGGTTAGGTCCTCACACACTAGATAGGTTAGGTTTGAGTCGGTGCGGTCTAGATTGTGTCATGTTGATCCGAATGACCCAAAAATGGTCTAATGGTGATTAATGTGTGTAGGTAGCATACGAGGGTTAAAGTAGGACATAAGGGTCGTAGGAGTCATGGGCTTAGTGTAGGTCATGACCGTAAAAAATTGGTCAGAGAAATCAAGTTGAAATTGTGACTTAAAATTCAATCGGAATGATCACCGGATGTATGTGCAAATTGGAAATAAGGTTTTTGGCCTTAATATTGTGCAATTAAAATAGAGAACAAGAAGATGTGCTTGAGTGAAACATGAAGGTCATGAGTGTAGGTGGACTCATCTAGGTCATGAAGATAAAATTGATTTTTTGAGAAATTGGCTATTTTTGTGTTTCTAAAATCAAAGCTACGATAAATATTTTTATTCTCCAAAATTAAATTTAAAAATAGTTTAATAATAAATAATCATGATAAAAAATAAATCCTAAAAATTAGAGGGCTTACAATCTACCCACCTTAAAAGAATTTCGTCCTCGAAATTAAAAATAATTTACAATAGTAAAGGGTATGCTAATGTAGCTAGGTTAACTCGAAGGGGTGTACTATGTTCCTACGGTTATTTCTAATATAAGCAAGTAACATGCAATTATAACTAATTTCCTATTCAATGTCCCTATCACAAAACTGCAAGTTGTTACCTTCAGTCGCTCCTTGTGTCGCTATCTCGTCTTCAATCGTCATGGCAAAAGCCTGTCCTTGTCGTTGTGCTCTTGCCTGCAGTCTAACCTGCGCAAACTCCATCGTCTGTTCGGGAAGTGGTCCACACGGATACTTCTTGTGTTGCCGTTGGAGTTAGTAATGGTGGTGGAGGGGTCCTTCCGTGCGCTTTTCTGGACAAGTTTGGATATGGTGCTGATCGAAGTCGCAGCGTAAATACGGCTTCAATCTTCGTTCGAAAATCCTTTTGGACATGTCCTCTCCTTCTACAGTACTCACATGTTGGAAGTTATGGAATCTGATATGGTGTTACTCTTGGTTGCTGATATATGGCGATACATCTTTCAGGTCCTCCGAGTGGTGCTCGAGCTGCTGATGCTGTGGGATGCTAACGCTTCTGGCTGGCCTCCCTCCGGTGGACTCGCTCCAAACGTCGTGCGACTGTAAGGACTCCCGAGTAGGTGGTAGGTGCAACGACTCCTATAAGCTCCTGTAGTCTATAGTTCAGTCCGTCGTATAATTTCTCCGCCTTTTCCTCCTTGGTATGCTCCAATGTAGGTACGAAAATCTGTGTTATATTCTTCCACGATCATGTTGCCTTGGACAAGATGAAGAAATGGCTTCGAAGCTCCACTATGATGGTAGTCGAGATGTACATCTCTTGGAAGAGTTTGGAGAACTCTTCCCAAGTGACATTTTTCGGGCCAAGCCATCACCACAAAAAAGTGACCTTTTGGGACAGCTAAAAAATCGTCTTAATAAGAGCCTATATCGTAGGGGTGCAACTCGGGCGGGTTGGGTCGGGCTTGAGGTCAACCCGAGCCCAACCAGATGAATCATAAGCCTAACCCGAGCCCAAGCCCGGCCCGACCTCGGGTTCAACATATGAAGCCCAAGACCAAGCCCGGAGGATCGGGTTGAACTCGGGTTGGGTCGGGTCCATCGGGTTTATCGGGCTCTAATATAATATTTGAAATAATTTTAAACAAAAGTAATATTAAACACAACCAAATAGCAATCAAGTATTGGTCATTACAAGTATTGGTCATTACAAAATACAAACTGAAATAAGATTCAGGATAATGAGTTGAAGAGTTTGTGTGGAGAATTTAGATTTAAACTTTTTATTTAAGAAGTATGAAACTATATATATATATATATATATATATATATATATATATATATATATATATATATATATATATATATATAAGTCGGGTTTCGGGTTCGTCGGGTAACCCGACACATGAACCCGAGCCCAACCCGATTGTTGATCGGGTTCAAATATTTTAACCCAAATCCGAGCCCGAACCCGAGTATCTTCAACCATAACCCAACCCATTAACGGGTTTATCCGATTGGGTTCAGGTTTAGTCCGCCCAAGTTGCACCCCTACTATATCGTCCCAAATATTATTTGGGACGATATTTGGTACGGATTTAAACAGTGCTATTAAGGTGGCATGGCAAAAACTTAAAGGACGAAAATAACTGTCATGGGACGATTAAACCAATCGTCTCAAAAGTTTACGAATTTTTATTTTTGTATGACGGTTTATTAAAGTAAGTATTTGTAATAGATTGAAACCGTACTAGTAATTTAGGGATGGGTTGATAAGAGTCACAAAAGAATATAGTTCACTTTTAGGACAGTTATAGATCCATCCCAAAACCTTATAACAATTATCCCAAATATTATTATTTCTCTGTTCTGCCTATAAAATACAATTAAATTACATATGTAACAAAAATCATATATAACAAACTATATAAGTTCAAATCCATATTTTACTCACTAAAGTGCATTAACAAAAAAGTAGTATTTATAAAACATCATTAAGCATCATATTCCGTCATTTACAAAATGAACCCAATGCACTTTACATCATTTAGCGTCCTCCCATCATTTAAAAAAATGAACCGTTCTACCATCGCTACAAAATAAATCTAAAACACTTTACATTATTAAGCATCATTTACAAAATGAACCAACAATGCTTTTTTATTGAGCGACATTTCCCATCATTTGCAAAATGAGCCCAAAATATTTTTCAAGGACCTGCAAAAAAAAAGTAAAACAAAAACTTGTTTACATGACATAAGCATGATTACTAAGAGATTTCGTCATATTACCACTCTCATGAAGAATTCCCGTAACTCCAACGATTTTTTTTGTTGTTTCGCAGCCACAACTTCTTTAATGATCCTTCAAAATGTAGGAATTAAGATTAGATCAAATATAGAATATATAACATGCAATAATATAGGATCAAAACATTCAATAGTTCATACATATAAAATAGCTAAAGACCTAACAAAAGCAGCATTGAAGTTTTATGTTGCATGCGTGCAAACCTTTAGTGCTGCATGAACAAGTTCCATGAGTAGAGAAAATGATGTAGATACGAAACATTTTTCAGGTTGGAATAACAAATCAACATACTCAGATAATGCATTTGATCACCGTATGCTAAATTTCCACAAATGAATCCCAGAAATTCTCATTTAGGTGTACTTACAGAAGAAAATATGGTATCAAAGTATAGTATTATATATCTCGCTTTTGCCATAATCTCATTTCTCTTCTTGGAAGCAAAATGGACCTCAACATTCTGCGTGAAATGGCTCAGCCGCTCAGTCACTCATCCTTGATATCAGTAGTTGAAATAAATTTATTTCTTTAAAAAAATTCAAATTTCGCAACATCTTTTATAATATTTTGAAAATTTGCAAATTTTGATACATCAGGGACAACCTGAAAGAGATAGTACTTGATATATCTATTAGCCAAACTACAATTAGAAACATAGATTGAAAGATAGCTTTATCAGTTTAGGCATGTTAAACTCAGTTAACTGTAGCATGTTACATGAATTATATATTTTGAAACACAAAGATAAGAATTCTTAATTATAATAATAGGATAAAAGATAAATTGTACTTATCTAAAAATAAAGCAGGCAAAGAACTCCATCCAATGTAGCAATTAGCAATAGCAAGCTTCATTGAAATTGATGCTTTGTTCACAAAATCAAGATTCTTGCAGTTCATATTGGGAATCATCAAACATCGACTTCTTGGAGGGATTTTTTTTATAATATCAAAAGTACAGAAAAGAAAAGAAAAGAAAAATGACATGATAAAAGATTTAGATTAGTGGGAAAAAAAGATGCCAAATTAGGCTAAAGAACCATACTTGCAGCCCACATTGCATAAGGCTTCGCCCCATCTCCGAAGACATTCTCCATGTCTCTATATTCATTTTCCACCTGCATTGAAGGGGGAAAAAAAATGACATAGATGACTACTTGATTGAATGTAGAATGACAAATTAGTTCTAACCAACCTTTCAAGTTGCATTATATAAGATAATTAAATATATCGACAACTACCATAGCATGTTGCAAACTAGAAAGTCAAGTCGGCAAGATTTTTTCCATAACATGTCAGATTTATTATAATGTAAGAAAACAAATCAGTTTTTGGAGGATGCTTGGTCAGCAGAAATACAACATTAGTAAACAACCTGAAGTTAAGCTTGTCTGCACACGTCAGATTTTGGTCTTAATAATGTATTCACTAAAAAAATTTGAGATTTTCAAGCGTAGTTGAACTTACTAAATCTAAAACAAGAGTACACAATACCTAAGCCGATATAAGATGTGTCCATAATAGTAAGCTGAGGGTAAATATATTGTACCTTTTCTTTGTGACTTATCATGTAACTAACAATTAGTTTTTATGAAAGCCAAGTCAAGTTGCTAAGTAGATGGTGTCATTACACTACCTTGTTTAATCTATAGATGGACCAATCTGGCTACTATATGCTGAACTATTCCATGTACTTAATAGGTCGAACTGATTACATTCCTGTGAGAGATTATTTATACTGGGAGTAGAGATATTCATGTACATGGTATATAAAGATGGAAGAAGGCTCTACAAAACCTTTCCAAGGAACAGGCTTGGATCTTCCACTTACTAAAATTTCAACATCCTTCTTTTTTCAGTATGTGCTAAATTATGTGAACTCCATTCTCCTGAGTCCCAACTCATGATGATGATTGTGAAAACTTAATTGTGCTCATTCACGGTTTTGCAAAACAACACTCTATTTAAGATCAATGGTTCCAAGTCAAATTCAGTAAAAATCTAGTTTATAATTTAAGCAAGTCATTATAAGATAAGCGGTTAGGCTACATTATTCTTATCTTCTATGTTTATATGACTGCATTAGGCTCAGAAATACAATGCAAAAAATTGGAGCTGCCAGCAAGTTTACATAAAATCATAAACTAGCTAAAATAGAAGGTTAAAGAAAAAAAAGATGGTTAGGTCCTAGCTCAGGTGCTCCTAAATTTGGAATCCAACCGGTATTCTAAGAAAAAAGATAATTTTGCAACTTCTTATCTTTGATATAGTTCCTCAAAGGAACTGCAAATTCACAGACCACAAAATTATAAGAACTACCTTATTGTCAGATTTATAATACTATTGGTTGTATCTAACTATGGGCAACTTCATCAATCAACATAAACTTCAGTATGCATCACTACGCCTAGTTTTTAAGTTACTAGAACACTCCAAAATCTAATGCTTATTACAAACCCAACAACAAAATTGAAGTTCCATATATAGTAATCTTTAAGAAAAAAGTTGTGGAACACTAGCCATGCAGATCTGCACCACTATAACCATGCCATACAAACAGTACTCATAGTCAACACCTAATTTCCTGCTTAGTCTCCAAGAACTTCACATGAAGGCAGTGATTTTTGTACTTGAAGTTAAAGAATTCAGGAGTATCCCCACAGTTGTAAGCCATCTATGTTGGTCATACATCAAAAATTCACTTGTGACTTGTCAAAGTTGGAGATAGTTTTTCTTGCAGGCAGCACCATCTAGATCCATCAGAATTGTAGAACCAAAAACTAGCATACAAAAGGTCCAACTTGCCGCTTCTTCTACTCAATAGGACATTATCATTACAGGTTAACCTAGCAAAAGGATAGCATGTAGATAAAAATGAAAGACTTTTGAATTACACAACTATTCCAAATATTGACAAGATGGCACCAACGATCATCAAACAACTTTTATATATTGACAGAGCAAAATTCTTTTGAATTCTTAATAAAGAAAGTATTTTTTATGATAATTCTAGTGGACAACAACTACAAGGTCAACTTAGAACGAAATAATTGCTTGTTCATTAAGTTCTCTGCATTATGTTCGACTACCTAACATGAGAATATTATCAGTATCCATATACACTACAAAAAAAGCCTTTGGGACGTTGAAAAACCGTTTTAATATTATCAGTATCCTTAAACTAGAAAATGAAGAAGTCTTTACCGCTTTATGTTACTTTACAAAATGAAGTAATTTTCAAAGGACCACTAGTAATTAGGGGAGCGCATTGCTAGAAGTGTAATAGTTGGTAAAACTATTGTGATAGCACAAAAGTCCACTCATCCATTTACTGAATCGTTTTTTCATGGAATGATTTAAATATACCTTAGCAAGTACTATAGGTATGCGGGAACATTGAGTATTATAGAGTTCACGATATGCAATAAGCTCACAAACTAGATGATAGCCAATTATGTAAATAACAATAGGTTGTAGCTTATGTATATTCTACGCTAGTAAATGAGAGGCCAAATAAAAGATGTTATATGGTGCCTGAATTGTATGTTTCAAGTCTATAGTAGGAATCAAGGTTATGGTGTAGACACCAAAGTTAAAGAAATGTTCAAATCTTCAGACTTCAAACATGCAACACTACCATTTCTAATGATATATGTAGATATTCTTCAACCAATTAGCAAATATTTTCTGTAGAAAGCGTGAGAGACACATCTTCCCACACTACTATTGAGTTTACTTTTTTGGTGATGCAAGCAAAGCTCCACTTAGTTGAGCTTCTATTGTACTTCCAAAATGAAAAGTACATAATATATATGCATGGATATTAAAGATATAAAAAACATATATATATATATATATATATATATATATATATATATATATATATATATATATATATATATGTTTATGTTTTAAGAATATATTCTACCAGGACCTAAAGAGCAAACTTTTAGGCCACGGGAACTCAAATCCCAAGCACATCCTAATATTTGAAAGCATGTCCATGTATTAGTATTTCGTTCATCTGAGAAATAAAGAAACACAATTTCTATACCATAAACATCAGACATGTGGTAAAATCCAAAAATAACTATAAATCACTGTACGATAGAAATAACATAAACATTTAGTTTGCACATTGGTGAAACTCTAGTTTTTCTCAGTCAACATAATAGTCGGTCATTATACATAGAACCAAAGTAGCCAGTTGCTATAGCAAAAATTATAGAAAGATTTTTCAAAACAACATTGAAAAACTAACCAACTACTAGTAAAACATTAATTGTGTCTCATAGAATTACAACTCAAACAATGATAATTGAACGATAAAGCATTATTGTGTTCTATGTTGTACTGGGCGCTAGGCGAGGCGAGGCGACAGGCGCGCTTAGGCGTCGCCTAAGCGTCCGCCCAGAATTTGCTGCTCTTGAATTAAAAAATTATGCATTTATGTATACAACAAATATGTAGTATAACTAATAAGCAATAAACATTAACCAATAAGTACAAAAGTAATATAAGAAGCCAAAAAGATGAAATAATAAATGTTCAACATCAAGAAAAGATAGTAAATATAATTGTGCGGCCCTAGGCGACCCTAGGCGGGTCATTTTTTCCCCTGGGCGACCCTAGGCGGGCGCCTAGGCGAGCATCGCCTCACCCAGGGAAAATTTTCCCAGGTCGAGGCGAGTCCTCTGTCACAGGCGCGCCTAGGCCGCCTAGGCACACCTAGGCGTCGCCTGTGACAACATAGATTGTGTTTAGTACTAGAAATACATGTTAAATGCATTAAACTGACCTGTTAGCCGCACTATCAATTTTGTTACTAATTCCTTTATTTAATTGTGTCTCATAGAATTTTGTTACTAACTCCCACTAAATCTATATGAAACCCAAAGGTTGTACTAGCCATCCTGTTTGCAAATACTAACAACGCCACTCACGAATAATAATAACAAGAACAAATCGACGAAGACGTAGTCTTAAAGTTGGCAAAAGGAAAGTAGGTCCATTTGATAGCTATTGGTCAACAATTCTTATTACAAGTTTATGTACACCACTACTGGCAGCAAGAAGTGCTCTTGCAACATCCTCATCTCCAACTAGTTCAACTCTTGAAGTCAATCGTTCTTACGAGATAGATTGTCAGATTATCAACCAATTGTTAGAAGGATGAGCAACAACACAAAATGTTTGCTACAATGTCAATCAAATAATAAGCAAAACAGTAATAGACAAAAAAAGTAATATTGAGTTCCCAGACACAATTACCAGAGCATCCTTCGCAAGGTGAAGACATAATGTAACCAAAAGCAAGCAAGCTCCATCTCCAGGGTCTGGGATACTCGTTGGTGGAACAACCCAGACGAGAGGCCAAGGCTGGAGGTTGGCATGGGCCTAGTTGGGACCACACCAGACTGGTGGTGGCGTCGTTGTCTCCGAAAGAGGAGACCGAAGGAGAAAACTCTGGGTCTGGAATACCGTTGGAGTTGGTAAAGACAGGGCAACCCGACGGGGAACTATGCACAGATGAAGACAGGGGGTTCATCCATGATTTCTTATCAGAGGGGGTTCAGGTGATCACGAGGAGGTAGCGTTCGCCTACTGGGTTGACGACGAGGACCAGGGGGAGCTCGAGGAAGATTTTGGCCTGCTTGAGCTCGAGCTCGATGCCATGGCTTCGAGGAAGAAAGGGGGATAGAGAAAGGGGTTCTAATCCATGGGAAAGAGAGAAGGGCTATGGAGGAGGAGGATGAGAGTTAGGGCTCAGTTTGTTTGGATTGGAGAAGGAGATGGAGAGAAATTAGGGTTGAGTGGACAAAAGATGAAGAAGAGGGGCTCTATGGCTACCCAAAGTGGAGAGAGGAAGAGGAATGATTTGAATGAAGGGTAAAGTGCATTTAAACCCTCCTTAGATGTCACCAAAACGCAAATAAAGACTCGCTGATCCGAAAAATCCAAAAGATTACGAAAATGTTCAAATTACCCCCTCCGCTAACTTTTCTGTTAACAGGTGTTAAAATGGGGTTGTTTTGACCATTTTACCCCTGGGCTATCTAATATTAACTTGTTAAAAACGGTTAGTTCTAAAATTATTTTGTTAAAAACGGTTAAGCAAAAATACTTGTTAAAAAGTGGATAAATATTAACAAAGAGAGAATGGTCTTTGCTAGTAAAATTATTTTTTAAAATTATTTTAATTAATATTAACTTGTTAAAAACGGTTAGCTCCGTCAAAAAAGTGGATAAATATTATTTAAAATTATTTTGTCATAAATTATTTTTTATTTAACAAATATATAAATATTTTTGGGAAAAACAAAACTGATAAATAAAAAAAAATCAATTCTTAAAAAATAGAAATGATGAAAAACTGGGAAAAAATACCAAATAAAAAACAGAAAAAGTACTATTAAAATATGAAAAAAATTAAAAAATAGAAAAAATATTCCAAAAAACCAAAAAATGAGAATAAATCTTAAACAATGAAAAAAAGACAAAAACAAAAACTATACAAATTTGAAAATAAAAGTCACTCTTAAAAAACTAGAAAAGATTATTAAAAATATGAAAAAAAATATGAAATAAGAACTAAAAAATGGAAACAAAAAATAAAATATTAAAAAGATTATTAAAATAACCTCCCATTCCTAAAAAAGATAGAATTCTCATGCTTGACATCATTTTCGAAAATAAATGTTTGTAATCTAAATAGTAGGTTTTCATCTTAAATTTTTTCTGGAAAAAAAAATCTTTTAACAAATGTCCGGTTAGTCCTGAACTATCCAGCCATTTAACTTAGGGCATATTTTGTAAACCGTATTTGGAGCTAGATAACTGTAACTAATATTATATTATTTAATATTTTATAATAATTATAATCTAAATTAATAATTATAATCGTAGTTAATAATTTATTAATTACAATTTTATTATAATATTAATTAATAATAATTTAATCATAATTATAATTATAGTTAATAATTTATATATTATAATAATTTAGTAATCATCATTAGAGTCTTACTTAATAATTTATTAGTCATGACTATTATCGTAATTATTTATTTATTAATTCTAACTGAAATTGCAAATCTTGGTACAAATTTATTTTCATCACATGAATTACTTAAACAAATAACTTAAATATTACTAAACATATCAAAAATCCAAAAATAAATTGTTCTTCCATAATTTCTATTTGGACGTAATATTACTGTAACTAATATTAAATTTATTTTCAATGGGCTAATTAATCCACAATAGCAATAAATTGTTCTTCCATAATTTCTATTTGGACGTAATATTACTGTAACTAATATTAAATTTATTTTCAATGGGCTAATTAATCCACAATAGCAATAAATTGTTCTTCCATAATTTCTATTTGGACGTCTTGATAAAAAAAAAGGAATAAGTAAAAAAGCTTCAAACATTAAATGAGAGCAAATAAGTAAAAAAAAATGGAATATAAAAAAATTTGCAGTTGGATTTGAGATCTGTAGGTAAGAAAAAGCTTCAATACATTAAATGAGAGCAAATAAGTAAAAAAAAAGAATATAAAAAAAAATTAAATATTATTTTTCCTTCCAACCAACCGGTCAAAAAATAGAAAATATAAAGCTTATGTTTTACGTTTCAAACAAACATTCTTATAGAGAGAATGAAAGAGAGCAGCAGCCACTTAGCATTAGGGATATTTTGGGAAGTGCACTTTTTTTTAAAATCCAAAATATGGGCTCTAATGGCTGTTCTAACGTCATTTTGACGGAAAGGGGCATTCCGAGCAAAAACGGTTTTGCAGGAGGTGCAAACTGCTTAAGTTTTCTAAAAGGTCTTATTTTGCGAACGAGGCAACTCTAAGGAGGGTTTAAATGCACTTTACCCTTTGAATGAATGGAAGGATGGATTGATGAGTATGTTGTTGATGGAAAAATTGGGTAACTTATAAGGGCACTTCATATTTTTATCAGGGCTAGTCTGGATTGGGGCTAGTCCAATTATTTTTGGGTTTTACTCAGGACAACCCATTTATTTGATTGAGGTTGTCCCAAAGTAATCCCCCCCTCCCCCAAAACACAAATTTTGTCTCATTCGACAAATATAAACCCTAACTTCTCTCTTCTTCTTCTTCCTCCTAAGCCCTACGTACAGACTAACTCCATTCTCCACCACTAGCCGAACATCTTCATTATCTTCCTCTTTTTCTCCACGTCCTCTCCTCTCTTTGAAGGAGAACGATGGCCCCCAAACGTTCCTCGCAAACAAGGTACGAAATCTTTGTTAATCTTTCTCCACTTCTTTCGAAAACCGTAGAAATTCTCTGAAAAAATTGAAGGATGAATTACATTATTTATTTCAATTACAATTAGTGTAATATGAATGAAACTGTATTCAGAGGAGGAAAGTAAACCGTAGCATACGTGATTGGCAGAAATTGGCGTCGTCCAGGACTGCCCATTCTTCTGGCAGTCCTGACTGTATGTGGGACTGCCAAAAAAATGAGCAGTCCATTGGCATAACATGTGTAGCAAAGGACTGCCCATTCTTCTGGCAGTCCTGAATGTATGTTGGACTGCCAGAAAAATGAGCAGTCCATTGGCATAACATGTGTAACAATGGACTGCCCAAATTTCTGGCAGTCCAACATAAAGTTTGGACTGCCAAAAAAGTGGACAGTTCTTTTTTACACATGATGTGAGTTAGGACTGCCCTCTTTTCTGGCAGTCCTAACAATATGTTGGACTGCCAGAACTTTGGACAGTCCATTGTTACACATGTCCTGAGACAGGGATGCCCATTCAAACTTACAGTCCATTATACAGTCAGGACTGCTAGAATATCTGCACTAGTGGAACAGCAACATTTGTGGGCATGCCATACATTTTAATATGTAATTAATATTCAATAATAGTCATGAAAAGAAGAGAAAGGAGAAGGATGTTGAGGCCAGGCCCGAAAGAAAACGTCCTACCGCATCGGATCGCAAGGCGCGTGAAGCTGGTAGAGTTCTCGAGAAAGGGCTGGCAATCAGAGAACCCGAACCAGCCTCACAAATAAGAACCCGTGGAACGAAACATGTTCTACGACGTTCGAAGAAAGCGACGACTCGTCGTGATGAT
Source organism: Iris pallida (assembly GCA_029216955.1). NCBI lineage: Eukaryota > Viridiplantae > Streptophyta > Magnoliopsida > Asparagales > Iridaceae > Iris > Iris pallida. Next base: position 56,177,863 of record JANAVB010016197.1, on the reverse strand, counting down.
TCCTCCGATGATGATGATGTACCCATTGCTCGAATGAGAGATGACGCTGGATCGGGTCCTTCTCAAGTAGCCGAGAAAAAGGAAGATGCGGGCCCAATGGGTTGCTCTATTTTGACGTCAATCGAGAACCATATTTTTTATGAAATATAGAAGGATCCGGTTAGTTACTTACCTTGAATATAGATTAACTATTCGAAATAATCGTTACATGTAATATTGAATCTGTGTTTTTTTTAATTTGCAGAAAAGCTCGTGCCTTTTGAGGGTAATAAACCATACGAAGATGTGCAGTACGTAGGGATTTGATGAGTTGAAAGAGAGTGTGAAGGAAAAAATCACCCCCACCGGATTGCAGTATTTGGCAAAATACTCGTATCAGATATTGGACCACGCACTGATTTCTGCATTTGTGGAGCGCTGGCATCCAGAAACTAACAGCTTCCATCTCGCTGACGGAGAGTTGACAATCACCCTTGATGATGTCCACCACATATTAGGGCTTAGAGTTAATGGTCGTCAAATATCGATGGATTATTCCGAGGGCGACTTCGACCTGTATGATGAGATGGTGGATTTGGTTGCCAATTGTCTCGGTGTTGAGTCCCAGACTTTTGTCACAATCCCAGAATTTAAGAAGTCTTATGGAGTTCCTTTAAGTTTTTTGAGGAATACATTCAATGATGACGACGCCGACGCCAACGACAACAATGCTAATGACGACCCCGTGGCCCGTGGATACATGCAGTTCATCCTAGGGGCCGTCGGCATTACAGACAAGTCCGGGACCGCGATACATGCAAAATATCTAAAAAAATTTAGGGACTTGAACGCTGTGGATCAAATATCATTCGGAAGTGGTATACTAGCACACCTCTACCGCGAACTTGGTGCTGCATCTCGAGTCGAGTCGAAGACAATAGCTGGTTGTCAAACACTACTCCATGTAAGCAAACCCTAGCATACTGTGTCTATAGAACCCGATAAAATTATGTCGATAACGATAACATTATTATATTTTAAATTTCTGACGTGGATATATAAGCATTTTTCGACGCTCAATAGGGCTACTCTTAATCGTAATTATGATGAGCAGATGCCCAGGATGTGTAGGTGGAGGCCGGCAAAGATAGATACCAGACATCCACATACGTTGGCTACCCTACGTGTTGCTCTAGAAGATCTGAGGGCAAAGGAGGTAAAACAATAGTAACTTGAACTAGCATTTACTTACCACTCTAGTATTCCACACTAATTAGTAACTCCTTAAGTAATGAATGCATCTTGTAGATTATTTGGCATCCATATCAGGATCTGCGAAATAGCACTCGTCTTGTGCAACCAGTTGCACTATTTCGAGGTCCGATATTTTGTCATGAAACTGAGGAGCCTCACATCCCAGATAGAGTTCTTCGTCAGTTTAGTTACGTACAGACTATCCCGAGTACGTTGAAATTGAGGACCGCTGCAAAAGGGAAGAAACCATTGGCCTACGTCCCATCGTACTACCCTTGGGGGTCGTACTTATTCACTGAGTGGCAACAACATGTTGTCGGTGTAACCATACGAACTCCGGCGGTGGAGATGTAGGATTATAGTGAGGACTATATAGAATACTATGTGAATGCCGGACATGCTATGATGTTGAATCCGGATAAGAGAAGTACGAAAGTGCCGGTAGCAGCACCCTTACCATCCAAGTCAGCACTATATGATGCATTGCAGAAGATGGTTAGTATAGTTTGTTTAATTAACCCATGTACTGGTAAAGTTTCTAAATTTATGATATGTATTCATGCAGGCTTTGAAAGTGAAGAAATTGGGGAAAAGTCTAATCATGTGCAAGGGAGAGAATTACGAAGATGTGGGTACCCAGATGCAGAACATCGCAGATGAATACCCATTTATCGAATATGAGCGACGCACGAAGATGCGTCATGAAAATGAATGACTATGTAGTTCGTATATAGTTGAACCATTTGGTAGTTGGGTGTAAAACTTTTGTAATTGGTTGCGTATTACATGAATGACTATGTAGCTTGTAAAACTTTTCTAATTGGTTGAACCATTTGGTAGTTGCGTATTATATGAATGTCAACTTGCTGTGAATTAGTATTAAATGAGTATAAAATTGGTTTGCATATTAAATTGGTTTGCGTATTAAATTGGTTCGTATATTGGTCTGGCCAGTCCTTGCTCTCAGAACTTGCTATTTGAATGTGGACTGCCCAGTTCCTGGGCAGTCCAAGCTCACAGCAAGTTCTAATAAGGACTGGCCAGTTTCCGGGCAGTCCACATACATATGTGGACTGCCCGAAAACTGGCCAGTCCATATCAGAACTTGCTGTGAGCTTGGACTGCCCAGGAACTGGGCAGTCCACATTCAAACAACAAGTTCTAATATGGACTGCCCAGTTTCCTGGCAGTCTACATTCAAACAGCAAGTTTTGATAAGGACTGCCCAGTTTCCTTGCAGTCCACATACATATGTGGACTGTCCGGAAACTGGACAGTCCATATCAGAACTTGCTGTGAGCTTGGACTGCCCAGGAACTGGGTAGTCCACATTCAAACATCAAGTTCTAATAAGGACTGCCCAGTTTCCTGGCAGTCCACATACATATGTGGACTGCCAGGAAATTGGGCAGTCCATATTAGAACTTGCTGTGAGCATGGACAGTCCACATTCAAACAGCAAGTTCTAATATGGACTGTCCAGTTTCCTGACAGTCCACATTCAAACAGCAAGTTCTGATAAGGACTGTCCAGTTTTCTGGCAGTCCATTTACATATGTGGACTGCCAGAAAAATGGACAGTCCATATTAGAACTTGCTGTGAGCATGGACTACCCAGGAACTGGACAGTCCACATTCAAACAGAAAGTTCTAAGATACAAAATACTCATAGATACAAAATACGATAGAAAACTCGCTGGAGACGACTGGATGCAAAATACTCATAGATACTCAAAATGTCAACTATACATCTGTCTAAGCAAAGTAGTCATAGATACAAAATACTCATAGATACTCAAAATGTCAACTATACATCTGTCTATACAAATACTCATAGATACAAATTACTCATATATACTCAAAATGTCAACTATACATCTGTCTATGCAAAATGCTACGCTTTGCAACTACAGATGAGTCTATGCAAAATGTTACGCTATGTCAACTATACATCCGTCTATTAATACATCATAGTGTCCCTCTGGCCTTGGTATAGGTTCCACTGAGTTCGTGATTTTCTTGTAAACATTTATTGCATTTGTGTAGGGTATTACCCAAGCGAGGGATTCTTCCGGTGCATGTTTCCACCAAACTGACGCAGGGAGAGGAATAGGAGAGTGCCCAATCAACCGCGGGATAACAAAGTTATTTCCGACGAGTCCAATTGTATTTAGATTAGATATACTGTAGTCCTTCAGAGGAGCGGACATTGGAAAAAATGTGTTGTTGTTGTGCTCGAAAAGAACGATAATTGGGATCTTGTACTTGTTAGCAAATAGATATGCAACAGAAGGTTTGTCCATGTAATGTTCTTGTCCCACTGCTCTTTGAATATGTACCATGCTGTGTCAAAAGTTTCCTCAGTATTTGCTCGCCATACAAGGGTCCAACCATTGTAGAAATCTTGGAAGCGGTCCATGTCGACTTTGCCGTTTACTTTCTCGAACTTCAGCTTGTATTGTGCTTGAATATTTCTATTTATATGCCAAGTACTTAGTAATCTACGAGCATGAGGAAATACTGTGTCAATAGCATTCATCAATGCGTATTCCCGATCGGTAACAAAAACAGACGATTCTTTATGTCCACTGTAAAGTGTCTTCAGCTTTTCCAAAGCCCATGTATAGTCCTCTAATGTTTCGTTCTTCAAAAAACAAAAGGCAACTGAAAATGTCCTTCCGGTTGAAGTGAACCCAACAATGTGAAGAAGAGGCATCTTGAATTTATTAGTCTTGTATGTGCAATCAACAACCAAAACATCGGCGAAGGACCGTGCCAATTGTGTGCAATCCGGATGGGACCAAAACAGATAAATGACTTCATTGCTCACCGGAAGTCTTCTATGGTATTCCACATAATGATTTTCGGCGAGTAACTTCATCACTTGTTGCATCGCCATTCTTTCTTTTAGAGTACTCGTTCTAGACCTCGCTAGTGCATTGTAAATTGTCCTCATAGTGGACTTGTTCCTATCATTTTTCTGAAGCAGTGCAGAATAAATTTCTTTGGGACCAACTCTGAAGCTGACAATTTTGTAACTAACTTTTTCTCATCATCTTTCAATCTTCCGACGTAGGCATGACCAGTTAGCGTCTTCGGAAGAGTATGATTGTGCATCCCATTACGTACCACAACTCTCCACTTATCGCCAGTCTTGTACCCCAACACTAACTTGAATGGACAACCACATTTCCTTGAGCCTGACTCTTTGTTCCCAGATATTATTGGCAGCAGTTCACTTTTTTTACGATGCACCCTAAACGTCCCACCTCTTTCACAGCCAATCTCTGTAGTTTGACGCTTCGGCCGACACCGTAGCAACCTTGAAATTACAAGGCTTGTGTTGGTTTGCCTTCCAACTTCTCTGCACCATTCTAATGCTTCGGCGTAAGTTTCAAAGACAATATCTGTCGAGAATTTATTGCTCAAATCTGTGCACATAGGAGATGGGGTGCCCTACAATAAATTTATAATTTTTTAAAAATCTAGATCAACGACAAAACCAAATACAATATCCAATCAGGCTGTTAATCTAGACTGCCATAAAATACGGCAGTCCTGAGTACTTCATGGACTGCCAGAAAGTGTGGCAGTCCAGTTGAAACGAGTATCAACTTCAGGACTGCCACACTTCTGTGCAGTCCTTGAAGAATCTTGGAATGCCAGAAAGTTAGGCAGTCCTTAAGTTCATACGCATTTTACTCGACTGCCATACTTTCTGGCAGTCCTATGTACTTTGTGGACTGCCATGAGATGTGGCAGTCCAGTTGAAGAGTATATGAATTTGTAGACTGCCTTACTATAGGGCAGTCCATCAAGTTCTTTGGACTGCCTGAGTGTGTTGCAGTCCTATTATCGACTACGAAAAAAATGAAAGTACGTCGGGGACGAACCACGGGTTCTTCGAAGAGAATGTTGTGTTCTTCGGAAGGACCGGACTGATCGATTGCTACATTTGATGTCCCAATTTCATCCATATTTTCTACATTATGACAAAACATTCAAAAATTAGGAATGAACCGATTATTTAACAAACTTTGCAATATAGTAGTCGAAAACATACCGACTACTACGAATATTCGTTGATAATTACTCTAGGGTTACAAAACAAGAAGATTTTCTTAGGTGTAGAGTGGGGGGACAAAAGGAATCTCCAACTAGGGTTTGGACAAAAATTAGAGAGGAAGAAGACAAAGGAAAAAAACATAACAAGTGACTTTTATACCACTAATTGGGATAGCCCTAATAAATTTTTTCAATGGCAAACTTGTAAATAATACAAAATTATAAATGGGCTAGTCCTGATAAAAATGTGAAGTGCCTTTATAATAAACCAAAATTTGGGGGGAAATCAAAAGAGGAAGAAAAGTAACACTTTTTATTTCAAAATAATCAAAATTTACTGGATCCTACGCGCTCAAGCTTTATTGGGACGCTTCATTAGGACGAGAATAATTTTTTGTCTTAAATCAGGTACATTACAAGGTCTATTTACAAATCTGTCATAAATAACATCAAATTTTATTACAAACTAAATATTCATCCCAAATATTAATCTTTTAGGAGACTTTAAAGTAGCGTATCTAATAGTGTCGTCCTTGAAGAACTCTTTTTTTTGTAGTGCATCTTTCTTCTATGAGCCACCAGTGGTGAGCATTGCCAGTCAGTTGCATCCTGACGGCAATCATCCAATGCTCCTTCGGTAAAGCTGCTACCTCCAACTGGTGCTGGATGCTGGTGAGCCACTCGTGAACCTTTGTGGGCTCCTTTTTGCCCGAGAATTTGGTTGGCTTCAGCTGGCAAAAATCTGCAAGTGTCCCCGTCGATGGTTGACATGCTGGTGGAGTCGCCCTCTCCAAAACTGCCACAATACGATCCTCCATGTTCTTCATCTGTCTCCGCTGAGTCTCCAGCTAGATCTGCTGCTGTGATTGCATCATCACATAGAAGGTCTGGAGCCGCTGTTGTGGGTCTATATGCTGTCCGAGCTGAGCGAATGGCATTGGAGGCATCAGTGGAATATCATCTCTCTTGAATCTCAAAGTGTACGAAATAACTGGATTGTCAGGTTGGGTAGAAGAACCTCCAACCGATGGCGTAGTCGCATCGACGTGAGTCACTACTGCTTTCTGTGGAGTAACTACGAGATTTTCATTACCGGCTTATGAGTCCATTGTACTGTGCGTAAATGAAACTTATAAGCTAAGTACAGATAATATCAAGCAGGATGCAAGTCAAGGAAATAAATTTTGAAATCGATACAGAGATCAAGGACGTGTAATATATGTGGATGAGATCCTATGGGTCTTTCCTATCCTATTAGTAGGCTCACGTCGATACAGTAACGTAATTGAAGTAATTTAAAATCGGACTTCCACGGGCCACCACAAAATAATGTAACATCCCAGTACCAAAATACGTAGGACCAAGGATACGTATTGTCACGATCCGTTTTCGAATAATCGGATACGAATCGGACACGCCCAGCCTTCGTCGTTAGACATGACGAAGTAAGCTGTACCAATACTAGGGAAACTAACAAGTAATCATGGAAAGTAAGATAACATCACAGCATCTATAAACGTATCCCAGAATCAGAGTACAAGTCTAAATATTTTATTACATTCATCCAGAAAATAGAAAAATATCTGACTACAGTCTAAAATAGGAAATAACATGAAGGTAAGGTACTAGGCCTCTGCAGCCTCTAGGTCTAACATAGCTCCAGCTGGCTCAACAAGAATGGCAACGTCACGCCCATAAAAGGTATCGCAAATAGCCTCCATCTCACCTGCAACTTATCCAATCAGGAGCGGAGCAAAGCACAGTTCTAGGTAATGAACAAGACATCATGATATGAAAGTATAAGGGAACATGGTATGTAAAGCACAAGAAGGAACATGGTGTATAAGTACACGAAAGAACATGGTATGTAAGAACATGAAAGAACATGGTATCACATGATATAAGCTCAAGAATCACAGGAACTAAGTACAAGATATATCTCCTGAACATGTGTGCAGAATGTTTGAAATATAACTATATATGTGATCGGCTAGGGGTAAGCACATGAAAGCACATGAAAGTACATGAATGGTACGGCTTAGGACCCGCGTGCACGATACGGGGCCTAAGCTAAACACACCTGAGTTGTTTCTTGGGTTTGGTCACATAAACAATATATTTCCTCTTTCCAGGTACAAGTAATAAGAACAAGGAACATGAGTACCAGAAAAACATATCGTGTCGCAGTGTGTCAACAAGGAAGCACATGATATAATGAAATGTACAAGACCATAGAATGTACTTGCCTTGCTCTAGGAAAGTACGGGTAGTGAATGGAGCTGGATGTCCTCCTGTATTTAATAATGATTTGATACAAGTTGATTAATGCCAAATTATTACTAGTTTATTTCTAACTTAGAGAATCTACTTAAAACTTATTTAATAGACTAACTAATAGGACATTCAAATTCTAATATTACAGAGATAGTTTACTAAGTGATTAAACCTGATTTGCCTAATTAGCTTTACCATAATTAATTAGAAATTTCTAGGTATCTTTGTACAAGATCAAAAAGAGCAGCCCTAAAATATAGAAGAATATCATAGATACATCAAATCCAACCCAACCTATCATGGACTTATTCAGATTCAGCTCTAGTCCAAGTTTAGTTAAAAAAGAAATAAAGTAAAATTCACCAGTTCATTATATGCTTCCACAAAGATATAACAAGTTTGCATAATTAATACTAACTCATCTCAACATCACCTGGTCCTCTCAGGACCAGGTTCGAAACTTTCCAACCAAAAGAATTACAAAATGACATAATACAATAAATCAAAATGACTTAATACAAAGAATGACTTAATACAAAGAATGACTTATAGTACAAAACCCAAAACTAACAATCCCTCAATATTAATGCACCCTCATAGCAGTCCAACAGCTACTATAGCCCAGTTCATTAGCAAAGGCTGCAAGGTGACTAAGGTCCAAGCTGCTACCAATTCGTCCTTAGTGAACACCTACTGCAATAACACCTTGGCATTAAGTACACAGGAACATAGCCGCACCCGACACCACCACGAACTCGGACACAACTGCTACAAGTAACTGAACTTGATAACCGATCCCTGCGCCCCACCACAGCAGACACAAAACACACGAACACACCAACGTCTGACACAACACAGAAATCCGATATTCTAAGAAAACCAAACCACGATGAATTATACAAATCTAAAAAAGGAAATTACCTGAAATAGAGCGAAGTTGAAATTGAATCCCCCCCACAAGCTCGGACACGAGATTCACGTGTCCAAAGAGCAATTCGATTCCTGGAGTAACATTCCATCGAATAGGTCCCGATCACGAAAACAAACAAAATTCTTAGACCAATTCAAATCTCTATGGCTAAAAAAATAATCTAAAAATTTATAGAACATAATCACTCACACTTTAAAATTGTGCAGTTGTGATCATTCAACAAAATCGACCGATCTCATCGATCCACGCCTGGATTTCCCATCACAACAAAATACATAAATTCAACAAACATGCGTACGGTGTTAAGATCAATAACCGACAGATCGATACTTACTAGATCAGTAGATCGAGAAGGGTGTCTGTAGCTCCCCTTCTCGGAAAAATTTTTGAAATATTTTTTTATTTTTTATTTAATTTAAATGATGATTTTTTTAAATTTATATTTTTATAAATAATTATTTAGTTAATTATTACGGTAGATGACTGTAGCCATGGTTGAGTTTTGAAGTACAAGACGTATAGGAGTCATGGCACGGATAGCATGGTCGTGTGCTTTGACTAGTGTATTAGTCCTGGTAGGGAAGGCTGAGCCATAGTGATGCCCTAACTAGAAAAACCAGGCTAAGTTGTGACACGACCCTATAAATAATCTAATTATTTAACTATTATTATATTGTGGACTTGTAGGAGACCGGCTGCACCAATTAGTCCGAACTGGACCCAAACTAAACCTGAACCCGGGTAGGCATGTAGTGAGATCAAATACACCCATGTAGACATATTTTAAGTAGATGCAATGCCTATTATTTGTATATTAAATTTTGTTATTATTATTATTATTATTTTTATTGGGATTGTTATTTAATATTATTATTTTATTAGTTATATTATTTTATTGTCAAATAAGTATTATATATGTGTGTATGTGTATATATATAAATATATATAATAGTGTATGTGTGTGTATATATATATATAAATATATATATATATATATATATATATATATATATATATATATATATATATATATATATAGGTGTATATGTGTATTTATATATATATATATATATATATATATATATATATATATATATATATATATATATATAAATACACATATACACCTATATATATATATATATATATATATATATATATATATATATATATATATATATATATATATATATATATATATATATATTATAGGTGTATATGTGTATATGTGTATATATATATATATATATATATATATATATATATATATATATATATATATATATATAAACAAAATATATATATATATATATATATATATATATATATATATATATATATATATATATATATATATATATATATATATATATATATAATATATATAAAAGTATATGTGTATATATACGTGTATATGTGAATATATAGATATATATAAGGTGTGTGTATATACATATATATATGTATACATGTACTTAGATATTTATATATGTATATAGATATATATGTAAATAGAAAAAAAAAAGAAATAAAAAGCAAGCCGCCAGGCCAGCCCCATCATTCCTCTTCAGCCCAAAGGCTCAATCCGGACCAAGTGAAGCCCAGCCCAGTCAACAGTAGCTCCCTTCCCTTGTGTTCATAGCCAACCCGAGAGTTTTGGATATATACGAATGCATATCGAGATTCGGAGGAGAGGAAGAAAAACCCTAGACCTAATTCGTGCGAACACCCAGGTCGACCTCCCACGAAGCTGGCGCACCCCCAGCCACCTCCGCGCGCTGCCCTGGGCCACCGTCGGCCGGCAGACGCACGGCCGAGCACCGCCAAAAACAGGGGAGCAATCAGCAGCAACAGCCCAATGAGGCCACTTCGCGAGGAGATTTTGCAGCGTGTGATTGATCGTTCGCCGGTCTATGATTTCGGGTATGAGCACAACTCATACAAGATTATTTCCTTTCAAATAGATTGATTTTATGTGCTCTATGTTGGCCGATATATCGACACAAAGTCGAACCAAAATCCTGTTCAAAAACAGGACATTAGGTAGTCGAAGTACTCATGTTTACGAACGAATCATCGTTAACCCAATAACCTTTTTGAAAATCAATTTAATGACAGTCCTAGACAACCTATAGGACATCACGACCCTTCTTATAGAATCTAATTTCATTAAACAGATAAGAAGTTATTCGATTCCGAAGTTTAGCGAAAACCTGTTTTAAAAACTTAGAAATTCATCAATACGACGTGCGTCCCGCCAATCCGGGCGACGTGGTCGCGAACCGTAAGCATCGAAAGGTGCGTAACGGCTTCGTGGACGTGTGGGCTTTGACGAAATTCAAATTGGTTGCGTGTGCGTGACGAATTTGATCTGTATTCGTCAAAATTCACCGTATCGGCATTTGTGCAATTTTTTTAATTACTTTGTGCACGCTCGTCAGATCGAGATGAAACTTGTGCCAACAAGACCATATTATTTTTTTGGTCCTGTATGTCAAGTTTGATCCGATTCTGAGACAGTTGATCGGATCGTCGTTTTGTGGGCCCCATAGTCCGACTCAACGGGTAATTTTGTGCACGTCCCGCCAGAATCCAACTTTGGACATACGGTGGGGTTCGTATCAGAAAATCGGATCTGTTGACATATAGTTTGACGACTTTAGAGACCATTGACTCTGGTACATTTTTTGGTATAAAGCGGGTCCAACGACGGATATCGTTTTTGCCTAAAATTACCGTTTTGCCCTTGTGTCCTGAATTGGACTTAAGGACATGCAGTCCTGGCTAATTTGACTATTCTGAGAATGTTGGCAATATTTGTTTCAGCTTTCGGAGACAGTTGTGATGACTTGGACTTCGTGGCTTATCAGTTGACTATATATTTGTTGGATCTGCGTACAACCTCCAGGCAAGATACCTTGCCTCCCTCTACAGTTTATTTGTATGCATATTCTTATTGTTATCTAGTTTTACTAGTTGATTATCTATACGTGATTTGTATATCATGTCTGCTATTACATATATAGTCCTTGTTTATAGTCAGCTTTATAGTTCATATTTGATTGGTTTTCTCGTGTATCGTGATTGGGTCATGTCGTGTCATCACTTGTACTTGGACTGAGTCGCTTCGTGTCATAGGACAAATAAGTCATAACAGAACTGTTGTACCTTGAAATTCTTGAAGCTAACCTGCGAGTCCACACCAGGGGTGAGGGTTAGTAGTTATCTGTCCACACCTGCGAGTCCACACTATGGACGAGGGTGATGCTAGCATGCGAGTCCATACTAGGGACGAGGGTTAGTAGTTATTGGTCCACACCTGCAAGTCCACACTCGGGATGAGGGTGATGCTAGCCTGCGAGTCCATACTAGGGACGAGGGTTAGTAGTATATGGTTCACACCTGCGAGTCCATATTAGGGACGAGGGTGATGCTAGCCTACGAGTCCATACTAGGGGCGAAGGCTAGTAGTTGTTCAAACCTGCGAGTCCACACTAGGGGCAAGGGTTTGAGTATTTGATTGGTTATCCGTTGATATCGTGATATCGTGTTCCCTTGTTCTTCTCCAGCAGTTCGTTTATGCGTAGTGGTTCTTCCAGTCGTGATAGTCGTGTTTTCGTATTGATTGGTCTTTTCCCATTTATTTTCCTGTATTATCTTTATTGCATGATAAACTGCTAGATAGGCATGTTTTTATGTATCTTGCTATGTCTCCTGAGGACCTGATGATCTCTTCAGGTTTAGTGAGTGCATGGAGTTAGCTATTAGTTTTGGATGGCAGATAGGGTGATACATTTGCGGGATTTAGGTATTGTATTGCATTTATTATCAGCTCGTGCTTTCATATCTTATCATGAGATATCCTATTTTCTGATTCAGTTTTAGACTCTTGTTACTTTCTTAGAGTCTTATCGGACATATATGCTAGTGGGCTGCAGACCACGACCTATACTTATTTATTCTTGTTTATTTTTCTTATTGTGGATTGAGATATAGTTTTGTCTTGCCTTGATTAGGCCCATTGTCATAGCCGTGACAGCGTTTACGTACTCGAGTCGGGCTGGAGTCCGCTCGATACGAAGCTGGCTTGCTCACGAGCTCACGTCCGAAAAAAGGGTGCGGGTCATGACAAGTTTTTATGGTGGCCCATGCAGGTCAAAGCATATCGTATCGGTTACATAACTGTACTGATACGAGCCTGCGCATCTGACTAAACCCATAGAAATCTCAATCCACTCTGCCTTGAAAATTCTCCTAGAAATTCTCTACGTCTTTAAATACTCCATATTTGCTCTCGATTATACTTCCTTGCATTCCGTACTATTGATTCTCGTTCCTTTTTATTTTGGGGTGACGAATGATCGTGCTGACTAGGATTTACCAGAAACTCTTAAATTATAGTATAATATTGCATGATTATTGAGTTTTGGTTGTTTATAGATATGAAGGATTTTAGTTGCCATATGCCTAGATATCTATAAGTAGAATTATTAGCAACTAGTTAGAAGATCATAAGACTTTAGTGACCTTGTTTTGAGGAGTAGTGTGACCAAAGGTGGGTAGAAGTCCCCAAGTATTCAGAGTTATAAAATGGCTAGTGAAGGTCATAGAATAATTTTGAGAAATTAAATTTGAGGAGATTAAGGTGATATTTAGACTTTGAATTTTAAGAAATAGTTATGAATTAGAATTTCGAGGACAAAATTATTTTTAAGGTGGGTAGATTTGTAGCTCCGACTCGTATGGACAGTGCTAGTGATTCAGGCTAGTGATTCAGAGTACTGGATAAACATGTGAATGGCTAAGGACTGATTCATGATTACACTACAGGGAATTGATTCATGATTACACTACTTGGATTTATTCATATGTTCATTTATACTCTCCCATCCCCAATCAATACACAAGGAACCATTCAAGTTACGTTAAGATTCATGATTATACTACATTGCCCAAAAAGGGTGATTCATGAATTGATTCATGAAGGCTCGGTGATCATGAGGGTACATGAGTCACTAGCTGATTCCCGAAGATTCATGATAATAGAAGCATGAGATACGTGATGTAAGTGAAACACACATGAGACAAAAGTATCTGATGCTCCCGAGAAGGATAACATCTCATGAAGGGATCCATATAGTAACAATTCGTGTTCCAATGTGTCAGCATCAAGTAAGATAGTCTAAAGCAGGAAATATAATCCTAAACATGATATGAAATGATCAAAAAATGTACTCGCCTGCTATCTGAATGTCCAAGATGAATATACTGTCCGAGGAGTGGTGTCTGGCTCCTAATCAGAATAGTACAAGTCACAACAAGTATAAAATGATAAAATGAAGCTCTACTATGCATTCTACATGAATCTAGGTCAAACTAGGCCAAAGTCAACTCTTGGTCAACTCTGGTCAACCCTAGAAGTCAAACTAGGTCAAACAAGTCCACACTAGGTCAAACTAGTCTACACTAGTCAAGCAAGTCTATTCTAGGTCTAACAAGGCTGTACAAGCTCAATCTAGGCTCATTAGCTAAGCAAACACAACCCTAGGCCATAGGCTAAATACCACATATATACCTATTCCACTATCACATATGAATGTATATGTATATCTCATATACATATAGGCATATGCCTAGCACATGAGCTATCACACAACACATAGGCTAGTATATCCATTACCCACACAACATATATAATTGCACACACACATATAGGTTAGGAATTATCTATATATATTTATACATATATATAGGGTGCATATAATTGTGTGTGTTATGAGTGAAAACATGTGTGTGATGTGTAGAGAATTGTGTGTATACATTGAACCTTAATATCAGGAATTTGACAGTGTTCAGGGAGATTAAGTGACAGGGTGTGTTAGGATGTAGGTGTATGTGTTCAGTCATAGGGAAAACTTTAGGAAGCAATTAATAGTGAATAACTTAGAATCTCATATTTCATAAAGAAAGGAGGGAACCAATTAGTGTTCTCAGATTTTATAGTGTGGGACATGTATGCAGTGGGTATTAAGGAATGTAGGCAGTGTAAAAAATAGTGTGCCGGAATATATATATATACAGTGTGTGTGTGTAGGTAGGCAGGTGACAGTGGAAAAAGGAATAGAAGTCAATTTCCAGGAAATGTGACAAGTAAACAATCTCAGATTTCCTGTGTATTCAGTTCAGTACAAGCCAAATTTCCCCCATCACAGGTTTCCCAATAAATTCAGGATTCAGTTAAAAACAGTGTTACTAATTCCAGTGTGTGACAGGAATGTAATCTCATGTGATCAAAACAAATTCCAGATTTTCTAATACCAAAACAAATCATTTTTTGGGTTCAATAACATGGAATTGGGTTCAGTTATTTAGAACTGCATAAAAACAGTCCAACACAAAACCAAAATGAATTCCTAGATTTTACTTAAACAGTTGACATAATTTCTCTTCAACAGTGAATGAATCAACAAGCCTTAGTGATTTCCTAACATTCCTAAACATGGTATTAGAAGTTTAGTAGATTAAAACATCACCTAAACATGTTATTAACAGTTAAACAAAATCTAACAGGAATCAACACAGTGAACAAAAAGGAATAGAAACACATTCAGTTAGAAGGAAAAGAAAGAAATCAACTCATGTGACCATTGTTCAACATTTGTGTATATATACCTCTATAAATTCAAATCCTAAACTAACCAATTTAGTTCAACTGGGAAACTCATAAATCTCAGTTTTTCATAGAACCAAGTATCAGTGATGACACCATCCTTCCTGTAAATCGAACCCCATTCAATATCATCCTTTACAAGAAGGATTTCTAAAATCTAAACATGTATTCTAATGTACAGACATTAACCATAACATTATACATGATATTAACCATTAAGGCAATTCGAATTTAGGAAGAACAATAGTGAAGGCAACACTGATACATTTCAGTATCAGAAAAGAATGGGGAAATTCCCATTCAACAATAAAAACAACACTAACCCATAGAATTTAGGTTGGTAAATAACAACAAATGTGTGCACGTGTCATACCCTTAGTGTCGTGTCCACAGCTACCAGACACAAGTGTCCAGACCATCGCACACTTGTACACGAGGCTGCGCGAGCTTGGTTGGCCTGTGCACGTGTCCGCACGCATACGACACGCCACCAAGTGACACAAGACTTGGGGCGTGTCATGTCAGACACTGCCCCAAGCTCCACGTCCAATGGCACGCGCCCACGTGCCTTGGGCAGCCCGTACGAGCACGCTGGTAGCAGGGGAGCTACAGTGCTCATGCATGCGCACGTGAACCCGTGTGTGCACGTATCCATATCGACACGACACAAAAACTACCTCAGTGTCTCAAATTCGTGTAAGCGACACAAAAACCTAAATTTTTATTCAAACACAATTTGAAAATTCGAACGAAATGCCCTTTGTGGCATTTTGTCGAACACCTGCATCTGTCGCTGATACGTGTCCGATACAGACACGTACAGGACACGAAACTTGGGAAACCCTATACCTACAGAATCAGGACACCTAGGGCTAGATGAATATGCAATTTAAACCTAGTTTTAATGGGTGGAATAGAATGTACCTATAGGTGTTCCTCAACACAAAAAGCTCTTCAAAGAGGAAATCTCCACAAGCCACCAAATCAATCAAATCGATTCAAATCTGTGATTGGACTCCACCAACAGCAAGAGAACATTGATTAGGTCCTAATGGAAGAAATTCCAATCAAAACGGAGTCCTATTGATTAACTAGAAAGGAAATAAATGAAAACTTACCTATTTCCTTAAGAGAATGAAGAACTATTAAAGAAAGAGGCTCAAATCCCCATAGAGATATTATATAGACAAGGGGGGGTCTCTTGGCTGGTCATAAAGTTAGGGTTAGGGTTTTTAGGTTTCATCCTATGGCTAGGATTGAATCAAGGGAAATAGATGGCCTAGAACAAAGGGTTCTATCCTAGTTCCTTGCAATTCACTTAACCATGACTAAACTTGACTTAACCCTTTAACCAACCCATCTAATTCTCAAAGTGGCTCACTAAGTTAGTCATGACTCATTTAGGTTAGGTCCAATCTAGATTAGGCTAACCATAACCACAAGGCAATAATTATATTAGTATTTAAAATCACATCATTCAATTAAATTATTTAAAATTTCCTAATAATATATTTTAAATTCAAATAATGCAAAAATGACAAAAATATCCTCAAACTAAAATTGTGGTAGTGACACTTATCATATTTATTTTATATACTAAAATTAAGCTAGCCAGTTAACATATTCTAGTAATCTTACTAGATTGTCTAATTTCGGTTGATTTAGACTAGATGGAATCATACAAATATAACACTTTATATTCTGAAATTAATAAACTTATAAATAATATTCAGAATATATTACCATGAAATTTTAGATTCTTAACCATCGAATTTTACTAGGACAAATAGGACGTAAAGCTATACAAGTTCTATTTTGAGAATCCACGATTACAGTGACAGAAATAATAAAGTTACAAGTAAATATATACATAAAACTTTACAAGATAAATTTTGGCCATAGTGGGATGTTATAGTAGAGTGTTAGGAATGTTACCAAGGGGTTAGTTATTTTCGTGTGGTCTCCTAAGGGTACAAGAACAACAGTGCACCTAATTCAGTTTTAGTCTTGACACTTTGTCGTAGAACGAGTGCCACGGATAAACGGTTGCGATACAGGAGCTACGACTTTGAGGGAAGGTAGATTACACGTATAGGTACAAGTTAGAGTTAGGGTAAAGGAGGTTTGGTCGATAAAAGTAGCAGAACACAGCGATGAAGACGGTCTTACCTTTAAAAAAATTATTGCAGCAGTTTTCTGGAAAGCAGCTAGCTTGTAGGGCTATTTTGAGAAAGTTAAATTGAGTTTTTATGGAAAGGTTTTGAAGAGAAAGTGTTAAGGATAGAGAGAGGAATAAGTGTTTTAAATTTTAGAGAGAAATTCTTACTGTGGAGGGAGATATGGCTGGATTAGTATAGACTAGCTGAATTCAAATTCAGCCTAGGTAGGGGAATAGATGGAGGTGTGGATGGAGATGGAGAAGGTTTTAAATGGTTTGTGAAGAGAAAATATTGACAAGAGGGTTAGGAAGAAATGTTGTTCAGGTGGTTTGAATGAGGGAGGTGAAAAGAGGGGAGTTATGGCTAGCCTAGTGGAGAGAGAGGAAAGGTTTAGGGTTACAACTTTTATTGTAGTGGGGAGGGAAAGAGTTTGGGTGTTTTTGTTGGACTTGTAGGATGTGGAAGAGAGTTAGGAGATGGGGATAAGGTGTGGGAATGAGAGAATGGCTATAGGAAAGAGGGTAAGAGAGTTTATGAGAGTTTTAGTGGTTTTAAAGAGGAGTAACTGTAGAGGAGATGAAAGGGTTTGAGAGTTATAACTCCCCTCTCCATTCACATTCCACCCTTTGGCTTTCCCCTCATATATGGATGTCATGGGATGAGTTTGGGATTAATTTGTATTGGCTAACCAACTCTAATTCACTTAAGTTAGATCCTAACACACTAGATAGGTTAGGTTCGAGTCGGTGTAGTTTAAATTGTGTCAGGTTGATGCGAATGACCCAAAAATGGTCTGATGGTGATTAATGTGTGTAGGTAGCATATGAGGGTTAAATTTAGTGGGACACAAGTGTCATAGGAGTCATGGGCTTAGTATAGGTCATGACCATAGAAATTGTTCGAAGAAATCGAATCGAAATTGTCACTCAAAATTCAATCGAAATGATCATCGGGTGTATATGCAAATTGGAAATTAGATTTTTGGCCTTAATATTGTGCAATTAAAATAGAGCACAAGAAGATGTGCTTAAGTGAAACATGAAGGTCATGAGTGTAGGTGGACTCGTCTAAGTCATGCAGATAAAATTGGTTTTTTGAGAAATTGGCTATTTTTGTGCTTCTAAAATCAAAGCTACAATAAAGGTCTTTATTCTCCAAAAATTGAATTTAAAAATAGTTTAATAAAAAATAATCATGATAAATAAATAAAAAATAAATCATAAAAATTAGAGGGCTTACAGATGAAAATTCGATAGAAATGTAAGTAATATGACATTTTAGGTTATTATTAGGAACAAATTATTATTTAAATTTGAGAGACACTTTTATTGTACCGTCTTTTAGACGAAATTCAGTTTCAGTTTCCTTAATGGACAAATCTAGTTATCATTATTCATTTGAAAATAATTAGTTTAGTCTATCTTTAAATTCAAATATTATTGGTAATGGTTCCCTTAAGGTTTATGATAACCTATATTCACTTGAAACTATTACATCTTACAATAAAATCTTGCAAGTGGAGTCATGTGGTACTAAACGCAAAATTAACAATACGTTTTTAGCCTCATTATGACATAAGCGATTATGTTACATCTCTAGAAATAGAGTCGAACAACTTATGTCTGATGGAATTTTGATTCCATTGACTTTATAGACTTTAATGTCTGTATTGAATGTGTAAAGGGAAGACAAACCAAAGTTTAATTGTAAGCAACTACTTTATGGCTATATTGACATATCAAGGGGTTAATAATTATACCATCCCATAAAGGAAATTTTTTGAGATGACAAGTGTAATATTTTTTGAGGATGTTGAGTTTGGGGGAGAAATAAAGTAAGGGACATTGTCTTTGAGGAGAAATCGATTGCGATTCCTACTATCACTTTTGACGATGTGCAGGATTTTGTACCTGTCATTGATCAAGAAGTGAATTCGGAGTCTCAACAAGATAATATCGAATTACCTCTACAAGTCATTGTTGAGATACCTTAACAAGACAACGTAGTGTCACCCTCATTAAAGATAAGGTAATTATTCTTGAGGGACAAACTCAACAAACTCAAGAACCGACAATGTTAAGATGGTCCACCAGAGAAAAAAGAAATATAATTTCGGATGACTCTTTTATATTTCTCCAGGACCATGAGGAAGACTATAAAATATTGGAACATGATCCAATCAACTTTCATCAGGCCATAGAAAGTTTCAATTCTCAAAGTGGATTGATACAATAAATAAAGAGTATAAGTCTATGCAAGACAATAATTTTTTGGAACTTGTCCTATTACCAAAAGGTGCAAAGCCCATTTGTTGCAAATGGGTATTTAAAACTAAGAAAGATTCGAAGGGTAATGTGTTGAGGTATAAAGTACGTCTTGTAGATAGTGGCTTTACTCAAAAGTTAGGAATTGATTTTAAAGAGGCTTTCTCTTCGGCATCTTCGAAAGACACTTTTAAAATCATTCATATCGCTTGTTGCATATTTTGATCTTGAGTTACATCAAATAGATGTCAAAACGGCATACATTGACGAAATAATTTATATGGTGCAACCATAAAACTGTATCAGAAGACCCAAAGAATGTGGTTTTCAAATTAACAAAATCTATCTATGGACACAAGCAGGCTTTCGTCAAAGGTACCAAATTTTACCAAAAAATTATCTTGTTTGGTTTTGAGATACTCAAGCAGTCTTCTCATCAAAGGTACTTAAAATTTCACCAAAAAATTATCTCGTTTGGTTTTAAGATAAATATTGCTGAAGATTGTGTGTATCACAAGTTCAACGGGAGTAGATTTTTTTATTTTCTAGTTTTGTATATCGATTAAAATATTTAATGCAAACCAGGTTACACATGTCGCTAAAGGAGACAAGTTCAGTCTCAATCGAGTATCCTAAGATTATCCTTAAAATTAAGAAAATGCTATCACGACCCACACCTAGTATAAGGGCACGAGAAGTGGGTACGTCCAGCCTACGTCGCAGTGTCATCGGTATAACGCTGTCCTAACAACATCTAACAATATAACTGTATCTGTACAATGATACTCTCTAAAAGAAGGACAACATAAAAGTGCAACTCAATCACAGAATCTAAGATGGAATAAAGAGATAAAAAGATGGATAATAATCTCAACATAGAAATACAACTGAAAGAAATAAGTTGGGATGTTTAAACAACATCAAAATCCAAATAACTGAAGTACATCTCAAAGACAAAACATATAAGTAGAGATAACTAGTCTAGAAGTCTAAACTAGACAAAGGGCAAGTTCTTAACAACTGCTAGGTCCTCCTGAGGGTCCAAGACACCAGTGTCATCTAAGCCAGCTCCATAGTATGTAGGGCAGAACTCCTCCTCATTCTTTGTAATATTTTTAATAGGTCTAATTGTAGTGCCTCGTCCCTACATCGTGCCCCATACTCCGTCCATGGGGTACGCGAGAAAGGAACACTGTCGCTATCGATTCGGTCGGGACTGATAGGTCGGGATCGATCGAGTCGATCGAACGGGAATGGTTGAATTAAGATCCATTCCTCATTATGGAATGTCTTCTTCGAAACCAAGTCCCATATTCAGCGGGTTGCACCTCAAGGATTGACTCTGCGGCTGAGTCGGGAGAGACCTCCCGTTGCTCTGCTTTTTACGCCGTTTGCGTTGATTTTGGCTTTGTTTTCTGAATACGTTTTCGTGAATGTTTTCGATAGTTTTCATGGCTTACATTTTGAACTCGCATTTCCTATCGAACTTCTTGAATAATGCAGTGTTCTAATCGGTTGCTTGTGCAATTTCAAGTAATCGCGTAGGCGACGTCTAACGCGACCAACAAGTTCTCTCGCCTGAAGTAAACTCAAGATGAGTGGCTGACCCTTCTCTTCTCGACCCCCCCTTCTTAGGTAAATCGATAATATTGTTGCGGAAGAGAGAATGAATACAAGGGCACGGGCACGGTAAAATGATTAAGTTTCAAAGAGAACGAAGGCTATACCTTAATAACTGAATAATGTCTTAATTCGGTCATTGGATAACTTGTCAACAAGGAGAGAGTTTCCTCGAGCGACTACTCAGGGCCACGGGACCGACTCGGCCTAGGAGGAAACGCAGTATAGCTGTGCTGGATGATAGTATGGGTTAAACGGGGACTTACAGCGGGGCTCGCTACTTGCTCTACAAGGGCCCCAGCTAACAAAACTATAGTCCAGGATGGCTTGTGATGCCAGTGACCAAACACACGTAATGTTGCACTTGGAATGGAAATAATAACAATTGACAGGGAAGAACATGGTAAGTTTTATAAGGTGCGGCGCGGTCCGCCGTGGGTAAGTTCCAACGAAAATTATATTATTCTTGTCATTGCTTGTTGAAATCCATTGGATGGTTAGAAATATTCATACATTAAGTCATATAAACTCTTCAACCAAATGAGAGCTTGGAACTTAAATAGCCGTGCACCAGTACAAAGTGTAATGTACTGATCCTCGCTCTCCATGCAGGTACCCCAAACTACGAAGGGCATACCGCTTAAAATCTCAAGGCGGCATGGTCACTTTTGAAGCCGCGTACGCTTGTGAAGGCTTGTTTCTAGATTCCTTTTGAAGAAGACCCCGCACTCAGTCTAAAAGAAGATAATGACTCGACTACCTGCGATAGCCGGTAGAAAGTGTTATGTTTTGCTTGTAAAAAGGGATGTAATGTATGGAACGACTATCTCATCGGCGTTCGTTTTGTAAGTCGAGTCATATTGTAGCCCGTGCGGCAATGAATGTAATAAAGTCAATATAAATAAAGTTTTATTATCAATAAAAAAGTCTACTTCTATTTCAAATGTGTCAATCGATTTCTCGGCGTACTCTAACTTGATGTTGTGTTTCGGATAGCCTTATGAATGCGCCTTGTGCGATCGCAACTTAGATTCGCACGGCATCACGCCCGGGGGACGACTATCGATTCTACGGAATCAGGGCGTGACATAATGGTATCAGAGCACTGCTTTACATCCTTTGGCCTCGCGTCTAGAGTTCCAAACCTTTGATCTCGCATCGATGAGATAAGTTGTTCCATACAATGAGTCCATAATAAATTGAGACTGATGTATTTGCTTTCGTATTGCAGAAGTGCTGGAACCCACGGCCG
Source organism: Iris pallida (assembly GCA_029216955.1). Taxonomy (NCBI): domain Eukaryota; kingdom Viridiplantae; phylum Streptophyta; class Magnoliopsida; order Asparagales; family Iridaceae; genus Iris; species Iris pallida. Next base: position 56,155,395 of record JANAVB010016197.1, on the reverse strand, counting down.
AGCAAGAACAGAGCGCTTCTAGCGGCTCTAGTAGTTCGCATCGTCCGTGGGCCGGATCTTCTAACGATTCCATTGAAAGAATGCTGCGCATGATGGAGGCGCAGCGGAACCAGTCCGAGAACCGACATCAACAGACAGAGGAACGACAGGCCCAATTCGAAGCTCGCTTCGACGCACATGTTAAACTTCAACAAAAGCACCTGGATACCCTGCAGTAGATTGTACAGACAATGGCGGCCAACAAAAATTCTGCGGCTGCGCCTACCGTCACCGTACCTACTGCCACCGTACCGATGATCCAACCCATTGAAGTCAATACGGAGGAGCCTGAGCGTCAACCAGCGGCACCGAAAAAGTACAACTTTGAAGTGTCAGAATTTAAGAAGGCGTGCCGCACTTCCTTCATCGGTACCGAAGGCCCTTCCATGGCGATCGACTGGTTAGAAGAGCTGGAAGATCACTTCGAGCTTCTCGACATTGAAGAATCAAAGCAAGCCACCTGCGCACAACTTCAACTACGGTTGAACGCGCACGACTGGTGGGCCGTGCGCAAACGAGCGATCCGACCGGACAACACCACCGCGCCGATCTCTTGGGCCATGTTCTGCAAAGCTTTTGAAGTCCAGTACCTTCCGTCAGCCGTTCGTCAAGCGAAGGAAAATAAATTCATGCAGTTGAAGCAAGGAAGCTGGACAGTGGAACAATATACCGCAGAATTCAACAAGTTGTCTAAATTTGCTAGTGTATTTCTGCCTACAGAGGAGTGCCATGTGCGACGGTTCGAAGTAGGTCTGTGACACTCTATCGGTACGCATGTCGGGGTCCCGGAGTACAAGACCGTGGCGAGGCTCTAAATCACGCTCTCTGCCTTGAGAACCTGCATCCTTCCGGTGCTGACGACGTTGTGCGGCACTCCAATCACAAACGTCCTAGCTATACGGGAGGCAACAACTACACATCAAAGCGTCCAAACTATGGCGTAAACAAGGCACAAACCCCACCATTTTCTTGTGCCAAATATCAAAACTTCGGTCACCATGCCAACGACTGTTACGTTATCGACGGAGGATGCTTCAACTGCGAAGCAAGGAACCACCAAGCACGAGATTGCCCCCGAAAATGGAATCGTAATGCTCCGCCACAACAACACCGTCAAGAGAATCGAGGACAGGCGCCCCGACCCCCTCCGGCCACTCAACCCGCACCGTAACATAGCCAAGACTGTCGCCCCAACACTCAGGGCCGCGTCTACGCCATGACTCGAGACGAAGAGCTGGCATCAGATATAGTAGTGCCAGGTATACTAAAATTCAATAATATGCCTGCTCGTGTATTATTTGATTCAGGCGCTTTGCATAGTTTTATATCGGCAAACTTTACCGCCGAGCACAAATTCCCTGTAATATCATTAGATCTCGACCTTAGCATAAGTACACCGTCGGGCACACCAATACTCACAAACTTAGCCTGTGCTGGCAGAATTATCTGTATCGGCGGTCAAAAGATCGGTCTTGACGTTATAGTTATAGACATGAAGGACTTTAACATCATTCTGGGAATGGATTGGCTCGGGCCGTGCAACGCAACCATAGACTTCACCGGAAAGACGGTCACCTTTCGCATACCAGGAGTGCCTGAATTCTGCTTTTCGTATGGTGAGGCGTCGTCGACCTGCATGCTGATCTCGACAATTTCTGCTCGGAGGATGCTCATTCTGGGTGCGAAGGCTTTTTGGCATCCGTCCGAGACATGCGACAGGATGGTGCAAAAGCGGGTCAGAACGACGTTGTCGCAGAATTCCTCGATGTGGTTCCGGATGAGCTACCCGACATGCCTTCCGATCGAGAAGTCGAGTTCAGCATCGATACATTCCCCGATACTCGACCGGTTTCCAAGGCCCCGTACAGAATGGCCCCCGTCGAGCTGAAGGAACTCAAGGTCCAGTTACAAGAGTTACTCGACAGAGGATTTATTCAGCCTAGTGTTTCACCGTGAGGAGCACCCATGTTGTTCGTGAAGAAGAAGGATGGGTCTATGCGTCTGTGCATCGATTACCGAGAGCTGAACAAGGCCACCATTTGGAACAAGTATCCATTGCCCCCGCATAGACGAGTTATTCGATCAACTGCAAGGCGCCTCGGTATTTTCGAAGATTGATCTCCGCTCGGGCTATCATCAACTCAAGATCAAGTCAGACGACGTCTAAAAGTCAGCCTTTCATACTCGGTACGGCCACTATGAGTTCCTGGTGATGCCATTCAGCCTGACGAACGCCTCTGCCGCCTTCATGGATCTAATGAATCGGGTATTTATACCCTTTCTTGATAAATTTGTGGTAGTCTTTATTGACGATATTCTCGTCTACTCGAAGGACAGGGCGTAGCATGCAGAACATCTATGGGTCGTGCTCCAGACGGTTCGAGAGAATGAGTTGTATGCAAAGCAGAGTAAGTGCAAATTTTGGCTAAGCAGCGTATCCTTTCTTGGTCACATCATTTCGTCCGAAGGCATTGCATTCGATCCGAAGAAAGTGGAAGCTGTTGCTGATTGGAAGCGGCCTGCGTCTGCTAGTAAGATTCGAAGCTTTCTTGGTTTGACGGGATACTATCGATATTTTATGAAAAACTTCGCGAAGATTGTATCGCCATTGACTCGCCTCACTCAAAAGGGAGTCGTGTATGAGTGGTCGGATGACTGTGAAGCTTCCTTCCAGGAGCTAAAACATCAACAAATTTTGGCCCCTATACTCGCACTTCCGGATGGGCCAGAGGGTTTTCAGATATTCAGCGATGCTTCAGGCCAGGGCTTGGGATGTGTGCTTATACAGCGAAACAAGGTGATATCCTTCGCCTCCAAATAATTGAAGCCGCACGAGAAGAACTATCCTACGTACGACTTGGAGTTAGCGGCGATTGTGTTCGCATTGAAATTATGGCATCACTATCTATACGACGTGGCGTGCACGATCTATACCGACCACAAGAGCCTCAAGTATCTCTTCACCCAGAAGGAATTGAACTTGCGACAGAGGTGCTAGCTCGAACTGATCAAAGACTATGACTTGACGATCGACTACACTCCAGGCAAGAGAAATGTCGTGACGGACGCTCTGAGTCAAAAATATCTTGCCTCACTATCCATCAACCGCAGACTACTACAAGATCTAGAAGAAATGGGTATCGACCTCCGGGTTTGATTCATGGATGTACGGTTGGCGAAGCTGCAGTTAGAGCCGAGTTTGCTGGAAAAGATCATGATCGCTCAGAAGGATGATCCATACATGAAGAAGATGCGTGAGCGAATTTTAACAGGTAGTGCGACCGACTTTGCAAAAGATAAGACTGACGTGCTGAGATTGAATGGCCGACTATGTGTTCCGGATGATTCAGAACTACGAAAGGAGATATTGGCGGAGGCGCATCATACGAAATATACCTTGCATCTAGGCAGTACGAAGATGTATAAGGACCTCCGCACGACCTTCTGGTGGCACGGGATAAAGAGAGATATGGCGCTCTTCGTGTCACAATGCATGGCCTGTCAGCAGGTGAAAGCTGAGCATCAGCGGCCGGGCGGGGAGATGCAGAACCTCGCTATTCCCGAGTAGAAATGGGATCACGTCACTATGGACTTTCTTGTTGGCCTGCCGAAGACACCACGGAGGAGCGACGCCATCTGGGTCATCGTCGATCGATTAACTAAGTCAGCGTACTTTCTTGCAATCAAAGTTACTTGGAGCATTGATCGCCTGGTACAGATTTATCTTGACGAGATAGTACGGCTGCATGGAGTTCCAATATCCATCGTCTCTGATCGGGATTTATGGTTCATGTCACGATTCTGGAGTAGCCTTCAGTCGACGCTGGGTACCAAGTTGCAGTTCAGCTCAGCTTACCATCCTCAGACCGACGGCCAAACGGAGCGCGTTAATCAAATTCTCGAAAACATGCTACGACTCTGCGCAATTGACTTCAAATCAAGCTGGGACGTCCACCTACTGCTGGTGGTATTTACATACAACAATAGCTACCAGTCCAGCATCCAAATGGCGTCGTATGAAGCTTTGTACGGCTGAAAGTACAGATCGCCCATTTGCTGGAAAGAAGTCGGGGAACGGCAGGTACTCGACCCGGAGATGGTGGAACAGACTGTGGAAAAGGTCAAGCTAATTCGGGAAAGACTGAAGATTGCACAGAGTCGGCAAAAAAGCTATACCGACACCCATCAAAGACTGCTTGAGTTCAAGGTGGGCGATCACGTGTTCCTGAAGGTGTCGCCCATGCGAGGAGTTGCTCAGTTCGGCACGAAGGGAAAGCTGAGTCTGAGATTCGTTGGGCCGTTCAAAATACACGAGCGGGTCGCCCCAGTAGCCTATAAAATTGCCCTACCACCGGCGCTTGAAGGTGTACACAATGTCTTCCACGTCTCTCAATTGCGGAAGTACGTGCACGACCCTAGCCACGTGGTAGATTTTGGCCAGCTGAAGCTGAAGTCTAACTTATCCTACGTTGAAGAGCCAGTTCAAATCTTAGAACACAAGGATAAGCTGCTGCGGAATTGAGCGATCCCTCTTGTTCGCATCCTCTGGAGAAACTATTCGGTCGAAGAGTCGACGTGGGAGCTTGAGTCAGAAATGAAGGAGAATTTCCCTTCATTGTTCTCGTAGAGGTAGGTTCTATTCTTAAGTTTCGAGGATAAAATTTTTTCTTAGTTGTTTATGGTGTAGTACCCCGTCCCTACATCGTGCCCCGTACTCCGTCCATGGGGTGCGTGAGAAAGGAACACTGTCGCTATCGATTCGGTCGGGACCGATAGGTCGGGATCGATCGAGTCGATCGAACATGAACGGTTGAATTAAGATCCATTCCTTGTTATGGAATGTCTTCTTCGGAACCAAGTCCCATATTCAGTGGGTTGCGCCTCAAGGACTGACTCTGCAGCTGAGCCGGGAGAGACCTCCCGTTGCTCTGCTTTTTACGCCGCTTGCGTTGGTTTTGGCTTTATTTTCTGAATACGTTTTCGTGAATGTTTTTGATAGTTTTCATGGCTTACATTTTGAACTCGCATTTCCTATCGAACTTCTTGAATAATGCAGTATTCTAGTTGGTTGCTTGTGCAATTTTAGGTAATCGCGTAGGCAACGTCTAGCACGACCAACAAGTTCTCTCGCCTGAAGTAAACTCAAGGTGAGTGGCTGACCCTTCTCTTCTCGATCCCACTTCTTAGGTAAATCGATAGTGTTGTTACGGAAGAAAGAATGAATGCAAGGGCACGGGCATGGTAAAATGATTAAGTTTCAAAGAGAACGAAGGCTATACCTTAATAACTGAATAATGTCTTAATTCGGTCATTGGACAACTTGTCGACAAGGAGAGAGTTTCCTCGAGCGACTACCCGGGGCCACGGGACCGACTCGGCCTAGAAGGAAACACGGTATAGCTGTGCTGGATGATAGCACGGGTTAAGCGGGGACTTACAGCGGGGATCGCTACTTGCGCTGCAAGGGCCCCGGCTAACAAAGCTATAGTCCAGGATGGCTTGTGATGTCAGTGACCAAACACACGTAATGTTGCACTTGGAATGTAAATGATAACAATTGATAGGGAAGAACACGGTAAGTTTTATAAGGCACGGCGCGGTCCGCCGTGGGTAAGTTCCAACGAAAATTACATTATGCTTGTCATTGCTTGTTGAAATCCATTGGATGGTTAGAAATATTCATACATTAAGTCATATAAACTCTTCAACCAAATGAGAGCTTGGAACTTAAATAGTCACGCACCAGTACAAAGTGTAATTTACTGATCCTCGCTCTCCACGCAGGTACCCCAAACCACGAAGGGCGTGCCGCTTAAAATCTCAAGGCGGCGTGGACACTTTTGAAGCCTCGTACGCTTGTGAAGGCTTGTTTCTGGATTCCTTTTGAAGAAGACCCCGCACTCAGTCCAAAAGAAGATGACGACTCGACTACCCACGATAGCAGGTGGAAAGTGTTATGTTTTGCTTATAAAAAGGGATGTAATGTATGGAACGACTATCTCATCGACGTTTATTTTGTAAGTCGAGTCATGTTGTAGCCTGTTCGACAATGAATGTAATGAAGTCAATGTAAATGAAGTTTTATTATCAATGAAAAAGTCTACTTCTATTTCAAATGTGTCAATCAATTTCTCTGTGTACTCTAACTTGATGTTGTGTTTCGGATAGCCTTATGAATGCGCCTTGTGTGATCACAACTTAGGTTCGCACGACATCACGCCCGGGGGATGACTATCGATTCTACGAAATCGGGGCGTGACACTAATCAGGACGGAACGAGCACAAAACATCTCACGCAGTTCATATCATGACAGAAAATGTAAAACATGCTATAGAATAAGATACGTGAAACGCCGTAAGAAATAAACATGAGAGAAAGAAAGAATCTGATAAACAAAAGCTATCTATATGATAATAGAGAACTGTAAGTGACTATGTGATTTAGAGTATAATATATTTATGTGAATGGCTTGAGTTTATACATGATTATACTACAGAGTTTATACATGATTACACTACTTTGGAATTATTCACATAACTACTTCTACTTCTCCGTATCCCAATCAATACACAAGGATCTATACAGGTTATGTTATTATACATGAAAGTTTATACATGAAGCTCATGAGATCATGAGAGTACATGAGAGCATATGAGTGTACATGAATAATAAAAGTCCATGAAATACATGATGTTCGTAAAAAGCACATGACATGATGTATTCGATGCATACGAGGGTGATAACATCTCATGTAAAGATCCATATAGTATAATCCATGATAACATCGTGTCAGCATCAAGTAAATTAGTCTAACAAGAATGTAATTGCTAGCAAGTATAAAACGGTCAAAGAATGTACTCACCTGATAGCCTAAACAGTTAATAAGAATAGATGTCCAAATTGGAGTCACAGTGTCCTATTTAGAGCAATACAGGTTATAAAGTGTTTCATATATAATAATTGAAGTTTACAATACAATCTACTTCTAGGTCATTCTAGGCCAAAGTCAACTCTTGGTCAACTCTGGTCAACCATTCTAGTCAAACTAGGTCAAAGTCAATCCTTGGTCAACTCTGGTCAACCATTCTAGTCAACTAGGTCAAACCTAAGTCAACTAGTCAATTAGTCTAAGTTTAAGTCAAATTTAAGTCAACATGTCATTTCAAGTCCATTTAGATCAATTCTAAGTCAAGTTTGACCCACAGTTGAGTTTTGGTCAATTAACTAGTCAAACCTTGCCTAATTAGGCCTATAGGGTCAAACTCTACCAACACAAACTCCCATAGGCTAGTATCACATAGACATTTTATATTTATCATATGTATATATTTTTTTTATTTTATTTTATTTATCATATGTATATATATTTTTTTATTTATCATATGTATATATATATATATATATATATATATATATATATTTTTTTTTTTATGTATATATATATATATATATATATATATATATATATATATATATATATATATATATATACACACTCAACTTCACAAATATATAATTATAACCCTTACCTTACCCTCAATCCACATAACCTAAATTATATATATAACCTTATCAGGGCTAACCAACACTATATCAATACAGGCCCACCTTATCTTTAAATACCACGTGTTTATATACATCCTCTAGTCATCATATACCCTACAACCTTACCTATATATAGAACATCTCTATATATAGTACCTTACATATATATTAAATAACCAAAAGAAACTAGAAGCAGAACCTAACTAAAATCTCAGAATCTGAGATTCAAACAAAACTCTAATACAACCCAAATCTCTGGGAATCTGAATTTTACCCCAACTCAATCAATGCATGTAATCCATACACCTATCCATATATATATATATATATATACACACACACACAAATGAATACCCTTCATCCCAGGAAAGCTGAGATGCACAAAAACTAAGAAAACTGAACAAACCTAATCCCTCTACTAAACTCTCATCTCCAACACAACTCACAGTACCAGTTTATACTTAACTGAACCAAACTCTTATTTATACATAGGTATATATTCTCAGACATTTGAATTACAAGGGTAAAACCTATCTCACAACTAATGTCAAATCCAAAAACCTACATTCAAATACCCAACTCAAAGCATATATGGGTATCCTAAATACGTATCACAATTGGATGCCCTTTCCTCAAATCTCAGAAACTGAGATGCACCTCTACCCAAATTATTCTCAGAAAATTGAGATCAAAAACCAATATCAAAACACCAACCCAACTAAAATTCCTAAAACCAAGTATCAACCCCAAAACACAAATCAAAACCCAAACACACTAACTAATCTCAAGAAACTGAGATTAAGCAAAACCCAAAATTAACTCAAAATCAAAAACTCAAACCCAACCCAGTTAATATCCAAAAACTCGACTTTTCACAAACCTAACACCATCTAAAAACACTAATAAAAACAACCAAACTGTGTGAAACCTGGTAAACAAGAAGGGTTATACGTGTGTGTCATGCTCGTGTCAAAACAGGATCAAAACTATTCACAACGTGTCCAAAATAGTGTGTATCGGAAAGGGGATCGTGTACGTGTATAGGCGGCCTCGTGGGCGCGTGCGACGTCCGTAGCTCGCGACACGAGCCATGTCGTGCCACATGGTCGAGTATAGGGCTAGACTAGGTCTAGGGCTATGTGTCCATGGTCCTAGTTTGTGTCCTCATCGCGTCGTGTTCGCGAACGAAGGCCGTGTTAGCAGCATTTTCTGCGCGCGTGCACGGTTCACCCGAACCAGTACGGCTTCGATTTCTCCGCGCACGTTCCACGAAACGTCATAAAATTTTAGGAGCATATGGGCAGAGGTTTCCCCCACGTGTCCACAAAATTTCATGACCAACCGTGTCGTATTCGTCGAGTTATGGCACTCGAACAACAGGGCATGCATGAGGCTGTGCATGGGCCTCGTGTACGAGTGTCTGTATCCGATTTGGACACCAAAAACGTGTCAAATCAAGATCCGTCTTCACGAAAGTTGTTTCAAGTATAAACAACAACAACTTTGTGAAAACAGAATCAAAAAATAAGAACTTTCGATTCTAAGAGATATTTCGTCGAACACGTGTTCCAATACACCGACACGTGTCCGATACGCTTATCAAATGGATACGAAAACCTACGAAACTACATGTACAGGTCCAGGGTACCTAGATGGATGCATTTATGAAGAAAAATTGAATTTTAGAAGTATTTAGAGGGGTTTACCTATTGAGAGGCAATATCTCAATGAAACGAGCCTCCAAATGCGCCGACGTCGATTTTCTTCCGTCCAAAGCCTCCGATTCCTTGCTAGCAAGTCTCTAGAAAGTTCCTTTCCTCCCAAGCATCGTAACACACTTCGTTTGGATTGATTTGGATGAGAATTGAGAAAAGTGGGCTGTTTTGAAGAAAAGGGAAAATTAGTGTTTGTAAAGAGGCTTGGTGGCTACATGCTAAGTTATATAAGAGGGGGGGCTGATGCTGGCCGACCAAGCTGCTGTCTAGGGTTACGGTTAAGTTTTAGTTAAGGGCCAAACTCACTTAAGTTATTTTAAGCCTTTTAGCAAAAATCCCAAAAATTCAAATAACTTAAAATCCGAAAAATCAATTCAAGAAGTTCCCTAATTAGGACTAGAAACTTAAAATTCAAAATCTAACTTGGTAATTAGGTTTATAATGTCATGGTTAGTCTCTAATCATGGTTAGATAAGGTTAAATCGACTGCTAACACAACACCAATTAAAATATTATAAATTTATCCAAAAATAAAAAATCACATAATTACCAAAATACTCCTAATCTAGAAAAGTGGTAGTGAAAAATCTACCCTCCTTAAAATAATTTCATCCTCAAAATTAAAGGTTGGTAGTACTGCTTCTAAGTCAATCTCCCAACAATCAAAGTCTTAAAAAAATTTATTTAAATCATGCAATTTAAAAGAATAGCGTACAGGGTCATGGCATACAGTAGCAATTGAGAGTCTGATCTAGGTATACTAGTCATATTAGAACAAAATAGTCATAGGGTATCAAAACACACAAGCAATCTGGGGTGTCAAACTAGAAAAAATAAAGAAACAACAAATCATCAAGGCTGTAAGGCAGTCTACAATCCTTTATAAAAACTGGTAATTATCAAAAAAATAACTAGGAATTAACTATAAAGGGTTACTATTCCAAAGATGATCAAAATCGAAAGTTTAAAGCATGACTATCAATAGCATTGAAATCCAATCACGATATATATAAAAGAAAATTTAGTCTCGACACGATCTAAGTTGATCAATCTCTGGGTAAATCAAGATTTGGGCAAGATGGGGAACAAGGTCATCGAAGTCTGAGTACGAGCATCCAAGGATGGAGATCCAGGTCACAATTAAATTTAATTCAATTGAGTACAACCCAGGATATTAATATGATAAAAAAAGATGACCAAAGTCGATTGGTCGCGATCAAGGGAGTTAGGATTCAATGATATTGAAAACTTTTAAAGGATAATTGAAAGATACGAAATAAGTCAATTTTCTCCTTTTGATAAGGAAAACAAACGACAAGGTTTCATAGGAAAGTCAAGTTAATCATCTCTCCCTGATACCATCAAGCTTATCTAATCATCATTTGCCAATCATATCTTTATCTCATAAGTCCAAATATGAAAATCAACCTTTATATGACTACCACCAAGAATTTATACCCTTTCGTCATGAAGATTGGACATTGTCATGATCATAATAGGCTCAACTCCTAAATTCTAAAACATTACTCATGAAGCATACCCTTTTATTTATTAGCACTCAATACTAACCACTTAATCATCTTTAAATCCAAATTCTTCCACCTTGTCCTAAATTAGATCCGAAACCTCTAAATCATATTTTATGAAATCCTTGAACTTGTTCAAATTACTCTTCTCGTGTTATTCAATCTAAAACCACTAGGCCTTACAAAACTTATTCTCTATTATAAAGTTAACCTTCATATTTCCTTCAACATACACCTTTAAATATTATTCTTCTTAAATTTAAAATTTTCATAAAATCTTTAAATTTCTATAACTCAAAATTCTTGTGTTCTTTTTATTCCTAGCCATTTTTTTACAATATCTTGTTCAATTTCGTATTGCCATCGAATACAGTTAAAATCTCTTCTCCATTACTAAATCCCTAAATTTAACATCATAGCCTTAAAGTGAAACGTCTCAAGAATCAATAACCAAAATTTATCCAAGTCCTCGAAACTAAGTTGACCTCATATATCCTCATCAGTTTTTGAAATGCATCTACGAATTATTCATACCCAAAATATTTCTCTAAGTGTGATTGTTTCTAAATTTATAATATAAATCTCTTGATTTCATCCTCAATCTCAGTGCATCTCTATCCCAAACCTATATCAAGGTCCATCATATTATATTCCTACCAAGATTATCATAAGATAACAGATCAAGTCCTTTCCGAGTTAGATGATTTACGTTACCTCCTCGACCTTTCCAAGGTAAAGAGTTATGGAGATTCAAGATTTCAAAGTGTAGATGACAGAAGTAGATATAAGATAGTTGATAGATGTAATTAAGACCGAGTTAATTAAGATAAGGAAAAATAGAAATACAAGAAATAATGGCAAGAAAAGAAATAATGAAAAATCTGTTCTTGGCTCATCTGTTCAAAGAAATGAACCAATTCAATATATAATCTGATACCATACGCGTCTTCCCGAAATCATTTTGTCAGAATTTTGCCACGCCAGTAAGCATAGCTGCAATAAACGATAAAGTCTGTAACTAAGGTATACACCCTATAATCATGTTATCTAGAATTCTTACCATGCCAACTGGTATGGCTGTAAGAGAATCTAAAATCCATAACTAGGATAGTATATCTAAAATTAGGCTCTATGTCCTTGTCATGCTAGCCAATATGACTGCAATAAATTCTAAACTCCATAAATAAGGCTCACATTTACCTTTCTTACTGTCCTTATCAAATATGTTATCAGGTTATACCTTAATTCCAAAAAGAATACTTAATATTCAAAATCAAAATCAACAACTAACATCAAGATTCAAAATTCAACAATGAATCCATCAAAATCTAATTCAATAACATGGAGTATGGGTGAATCGAAACAAGAGGAAAAGGATTTCAAATCGAAGTTCAAAATGAGATTCTCAAGGGTTGTCCCAGGAATCTCTCAAGGAATTCTAACAGTGATTGAGTATGCTCTCATTCTAACACCTTACTTCTATACTCTACAGTAGGCTCGTAGTAGTACAACTAAGTCGTTGCGCTACTACGATATCGTACGAATGCGAATCTCGACCTGCATGGGCCACCACTAAAAATGTGTCCCGACCCGCACCCAATGTAAGGGAACGAGAAGTAGGTACGTCTAGCCTACGCTGCAGTTTCTATGGTAGAACGCTGTCCTAGGTCACAACATCTAACAATATAACTGTACCTGTACAATGATACTCTCTCCAAAAGGAGGACAACATAAAAGTACAACTCAATCACAGAATCTAAGATGGAATAAAGAAAAAAAAATGGATAATAATCTTAACAGAAAACTAAAACTAAAAGAAATAAGTTTGGATGTTTAAACAACATGAAAATCCAAATAACTGAAGTACATCTCAAAGATAAAACATCTAAGTAGAGATAACTAGTCTAGAAGTCTAAAATAGACAAAGGACAAGTCCTCAGCAACTACTGGATCCTCTTGAGGGTCCAAGTCACCTGTGTCATCTAAGCCAGCTCCATAATATGTAGGGCAGAACTTCTCCTCATTCTCTACAATATTTTCAACAGGTCCAATCATGACAGGAACAAGCACAATATATCACACGCAGTTCATATCATGACAGGAAATGCAAAGCATGCTATAGAATAAGATACGTGAAATGCTGTAAGAAATAAACATGAGAGAAGGAGAGAATCTGATAAACAAAAGCTATCTATGTATGATAATAGAGGACTGTAAGTGACTATGTGATTTAGTGTATAAGATAGTTATGTGAATGGCTTGAGTTTATACATGATAACACTACAGAGTTTATACATGATTACACTATTTTGGAATTGTTCACATGACTAATTCTACTCCCCTGTACACCAATCAATACACAAGAATTTATACAGGTTATGTTATTATACATAAAAGTTTATATATGAAGCTCATGAGATCATGAGAGTACATGAGAGCACATGAGTGTACATGAATAATAAGAGTCCAAAAAATACATGATATTCGTGAAAAGCACATGACATGAAGTATTCGATGCACCCGAGGGGGATAACATCTCATGTAAAGATCCATATAGTACTAATCCGTGATAACATCGTGTCAGCATCAAGTAAAATAGTCTATAACAAGAATATAATTTCTAGCAAGTATGAAACGGTCAGAGAATGTACTCGCCTGATAACCTGAACAACTGATGAGAATAGATGTCCAAATTGGAGTCACAGTGTCCTATTTAGAGCAACATAGGTTACAAAGTGTTTAATATATAATAAATAAAGTTTATAATAAAATCTACATAATTTTAGGTTATTTTAGGCCAATGTCAACCCTTGGTCAACTCTGGTTAACCATTCTAGTCAAACTAGGTCAAAGTCAATCGTTGGTCAACTCTGGTCAACCATTCTAGTCAACTAGGTCAAACCTAAGTCAACTAGTCAATTAGTCTAAGTTTAAGTCAAACTTAAGTCAACATGTATAACGCCCCAGTCCCAAAATACATAGGACCAAGTACGTGAACATGCCAGCTACACACGTATGAAGAATACTCTAATATATGGAACCTCATATATGCACATAAGCTGTAAATAAAATAATTACAGGCCAGAATAATATAATCTAATCTCATCACAGCTCAACACAGAAGATAGTAGAGTCAAATAATAAATAAGTGTATCAAAAGATAGCCGGGTGAACATGCTCACTCCAAACAGCTATGAAAATAGTCTCACAAGATTGGAGTCCAACCTCCGCAAAATAGAAAGAAAAGAGATGTAAAAATAATGTCCACTAATATCTCAAATAAGGAATAGACTAGAAATCAGTAGGAACTGCCTCGTCCTCGATGTAAGCTGAATCCAATGCCACCCCGTACTACTGCGAGAAGTCGCCTAATCCTGGAGAGATAACCAGGTCCTCAGAGGAACGTAACAAGATACAAGAAAACACCATGCCATATAATTGTGATAATATAATAAGAAAGAAATCTATGCATGAAATATGGTTCCTGACCATTCTACTGTGAATATGCAGTTGAGATACAATCCTTCGACGCATGAGCCCTGGCTGAATATAGGATACGGTATGTCCTCTTGGGCACCAGTGACCAAGCGCATAACGTTCCAAGAACGACGGCGGCCAACCTGAGAGGCTAATCATACCCTTATCTCCAGTGGAGGTTCCGGGTTACAAGGGAAGTGCAATCGATGCTCATACGTCAGGTATTGTTCTCTCCACCTAATGCCTAGTATCATCATCTCAATGACTGACATGTACCTTTAGTAACCGCCAAGTCTTCTAGCATGCAATTCTATTAGCAATTACTCCTATCCGTCGCACGCTCCATACGTATCGGTGGCCAGCCGACTACGCGGATACGTGTCCTACATGTGACTCATATCATATGGTAAAGCAAGTGTCCAGGACATATGAGATATACCAATACCTCAACATCAATGGGTGGTCACTATGCTAAGTCAATGTACAAGAATATAAATAAAGCGAGAAAACGACCGATAGAGTCGCTTGCACCCAAGTGTGACTTGGACGCACAGTTTTATAATATCAACAAATAAAAAATACTAAAAATAACAACTAAAAAAAGAATATAATAATCACAGAGTAAGGTGGCAAGGTATCTTGCCTGATGGTGCAAAGTTGCAAGTCCAAGAAATCACAATACAGCCAAGAACGTCACAATCTCCAAACAACTCTGGATGCTAAAACAAACTTCAAAAACATACTCGGTGTAAAAGATATACCTAGAAAATGCCTGTCCAAAAGTCTAATTCTGGAACAGGGGTAAAATCACAATTTTGGGTCAAAATAATGTCCGCCGTTGGACCCGCTTTGCACCGAAACGTGTGCTAAAGCCTATGGTCTCTAAAGTCGTCAAACTATATGTCTACGAATTCAGTTTGAGGCGAGGAACTCAATGGTATGTCTAATTTTGGATTTCGATGAGCCGCATACAAAATCACCTATTTGAGTGGGTCGCGGGCCCGCCAAAAAGGGGTTCCGGTCGACCTTCTCAGAATCGAACCAAACTTGGCACGCAGGATCAGAATTTTGATTTGGACCTGTTGGCGTAAGTTTTGTCTCGATTTGATGACTGTAAATGAAGTTAGGGCAAAGTTTGCAAAACATCGATACGGGGGTATCTTGACGGATACAGACTGAATTCGTCGCACACAATCGACAAAAATGAGTTTCGTCAATTCCCACACATCAGCAACGTCCATACGCTCCTTTCAATGTATATAGCGTGTGACCATGTCACCCGGTTCGTCGGGGCGCACGCCGTATCGAGAAAATTTCAGAATTTTATATAAGCTTAATACAGTTTTTTCTTCAACTTCAACATCAATTTATTTTTTACACGTTAATCAAAACGATGATCTAGAAGATGCATTGCAATCTCAGTAATGTTGTATTTTACTGTTTTCAATTAGTTTTTACAAGTTTTTAATGCATAGCAAGAAAATTGGCCGACAAGTTGTCGTTTAGAATTTGTTTTAACTGTCCACAAAAATAGATTTTTTTGCTAACTTTGGTTTGATTTTTTGAACTAGTTAGATAGTTATGTCAAAATCCATCTAGAGGATCCCGAAGAGGGTAAAGTCTACTTTCCATAAAATCTTACGGATCGAAAATCAGTGTTACGAGTAAAAAGTTACGTCATCGGGAAGTAGGGTACCTTGAGTGGGAAAACTGTTTCATGGATGACGAGGGGCTGACTTTCGAAGCTCCGTTCGTCGTGCACACAACTCCGTCGCTGGTGAAGCGAACTCGTAGACGAAGAGGTTATGTTATGCAGCAATTTTTGTTTTGGGAGCCTAGGGTTTTGAGGTCTGTGGGGGAAGTTATATATATAACAAGTTTGGGTGAAAACCTAATGCTACTAGGTTTACTAAATAACACAAAATAAGCTCCATGGGACCCGTCGGGTTTGTGCGCTGGGTTTGCTGCTATAGCAACTAACAAAGGGAGGGGGAGCGCCCACTTAAGTGGGTGGGAGCTGTTGCCTTTATATTTTTTTTTGTTTCTTTAATAAAAATTCTTTTTTTATCTATTTCTCTATTCTATTTTGAAAATCTATTTTCTATTTTTTCTATTATTACTCTATTTAATAACCAAATTCTATTTTATTTATTATTTCTAATTAAAAACTCTTTTCAATAATTCAATAATTTAGATATATTTATATACACATATATTACCACATATATGTATATATAAATATATACACCTTAATAAATCAACACATACACACATACATATATACATATAAATATAACATATAAACTTACACCCATACTATGCATTAACTTAAGTATTTGCTATTACTATTATTTCATACTCCTAATATTATGCATACATGTAGTTTAGCACAAATTTCTACACAATACTAAAATTAAATAATTTAATAAATTAGGGGGGTTTACATCCTACCCAACTGTAGCGCCCATTCCCGAAATTCTTTGAAATATTTTTATTTATTTAATTTTGTAGGAGCGTAAAAAATGTGTGCTTCATAGACTGAGTCAAAGAGATAGAGCATTCCACTCAAAATGATCTATTTTACGCCAAGAACAGACTAATCACTTTACGTCAGGGTCAAGCCAGTAATTTTACGCCCGAGATAAGCTAACCACTTTACGCTGGACAAAGCTGTCAAGTCATGCATTTAATGCAAAGTCTGACATGAAGATTTACTGATAGCGTACAAACACAGAATTCGAAGGGCTTTGTTTTACACAGAGACCAATGTTGTCGTTTAGTATGTGGATTGAGCTATTTTACGCTCACAATATGACTTCTTTTACGCATGGAGACTATATGAGTTTTTACACTCAAAAGTTGACGTGTGCTTAAAGTTTATTTTGGCTACGTTTTACGCTCAAGGCTATTTTTAGCCACTTTACGCGGGAAGTCCATGTCAGGGCTATTTTACGCCTAGTCTACTACTTTACGCTCAGAGTATATTTGGGTTGTTATTTACGCCCTATCCTTCCTGACTACTTTGGAACGTGGTTTGCTTACATGGCTTTCATACCACACATCTCAAAGAACGTATGTACGTGCATCTTATTCTTATTGAAATAATGGGACACGTGTTAATGTATGCAGAGGATGACTTCAGTCATGGGTGGCAGTTATTAGCGTAAAGACAGAACTTTTGCTGAGTTTTACGCACAGAAGGCTAAGTCTATAAATAGACTGAGTTTTTCTCATATAAGATAGACAGAGAGAGAGAGAGAGAGAGAGAGACAAGAGGAGAATACATAAAGATCAGAACCCAGAGATTTTGATTCTCCAGAGCATTCTTCTTCAACTTTTCTTCCAGAACAGAGTGAAGCAAAGAAGGAAAGCTTTCGGCCTCGCCATCAGTGCCCAAGTGCGTCGATACCTTTCTGGTGACTTAGTTCTTCCGGTTGTTCATCTTCTAACAATGATCTTCATCCTCATCGTATGGTCCAAGGAATAATGTGATCGACTTCAGATCAGACTTCTATAGCAATACTTCTCAGAACAATTTATACTATTTGTACTTTTTCTTGTTTTATTTTCAAAAGCCAATTTCAGGCCTTTTGTTAAGTGAAATAAAATGACGACTTTACTGGGGCCCACTTTCTTCTCCGACGAGAAAGTAATTGCTCAATATGATGATGTGTCGATCGGATCGACGAAGAAGACTCTGGTCGTTCAATTCGACCAGACTGCTTATGAAGAAATGCTCCGAACTGGGGGTGGTTCTCACTGCTCCAATGTTCAAAAGTCTCGTAAAGCACGAAAAGTTTGGGTTCCTAAATCCAAAGTAGCTTCTGATCTCTCTGTTGCTTCTGATGGCAAGGGAATTCTTCCCACTCATGTCGTAGGGGCTCCCGTTCGTAACGAAGCAGTCCTTACTTCAGTGTTGCACTCTAAGTGTGATAATTCATCTCCCGTCTGTGATGGTGAAGATAATCAGGTTTCACGCCCACTGCGTAAGAACCAAGTTTTACGCCCAGTGCGTAAAAATGATATTTTATGCCCAGTGGATAAAAACCAAATTTTACGCTCAGTGCATAAGAACGAGTCTCCCATTTGTAATAAGGCAGACTCTAATATTTGTACTTCTGAGTATAAGAATATGTCTCCCGTCTGTGACGTGGTAGATACACAAAAGTTATGCTCTTCGCGTAAAGGAAAATCTTCCGTCTGTGACGTGGTAGATACTCATGTTTTGCGCTCTATGCGTAAAGGTGAATCTCCTGTCTGTGACAGTGTAGATAAAATTCACAAAGATGCTTCCGTATCTAAAGTAAATGTACCTGCACATATGAAGCATAAAAACATAGTTGGTAAAACTTCTGTTTTCAACCAACAACCTTCTGTACGCAAGGTACCAAACTTACAAATTACACGCAATGAAGATGGAGTCCTTCGTGCTCAAAAATCTCACGATTTACGCACGCAACTCCAAGCACGTAAAAATATACAGTTTGGTTCTGCGAATGCAGCTAGTAATCTTCTTTATACACAAGGGAGTAAACGTTTTGCTACCCCAAATGTAATAAAGAAGACTACTCCTTCTACTCCTTCTGATTTAGGTGAATTGCTAATGCAAAAGCATAAAAATAGACAATCTCCCGTGACACTCCCCCAAGAAAATCATCACTGTGAGTGTCACCAGATTGTAATTAAATGTTGTTGTTCGGCCTCCAAACGGTCAGTTTTTGATCGGTTAAGCTTTAATGCGTCCCAACAACAAGCTGATGAGTTGTCATATGCATCAGTCAACATGGCATCTCACACCAAGAGGACGACGTCCTAGACGGAACACGTCCCAAATCCCAGGTCAACAACAATTCAACAAACTTCTTGATTCCTTTGAAGGAGTATATCAGAATACTCGATCAAGAAGACAAAGACAATTGCAGACTTCTGATTCAGAAGCTGGGGGTACTCAATCTTTTGAGTCTGAAACTGATAGTGTTGATTCATACCTCTGTACTAATCCCTCTGTATCTTCAACAGAGGTTGAATCCTACGCTATTGGAGATGAACCAGAGACGTCATCTGCTAATACGGAACAACGTCTCACTGTCGTTGAATAATCATTGAAAGACATGCTTAACATGATGCAAAGCATGCACCAGATAATAACGGCTCAACAAACTGCTCAACCGGCAATAGTAACACCGGTACAGATAGCAGCACAAACTCAAGATAGCCAAGGAGTTGATATATCTTTGAATATCCAAGAGCCTGCTGTTAACCAAAATTCTGCATCTCCAGATCCCATCATTCCAGAAGATATACCATCTTCGGTGGGGGTCACGGTACAACCAACAACTTTTCAATCAAATGTGCTTCCGCAAACCAGTGAAGCCATTCAAGCAGTACGTGAGCTCAAAGCACAGTTTGAAGTTTTGAAGCAAAAGGATCAACTCCAGAGGTTAGGGATTAAGCAACCTTATCCTCCTCATTGGAATGATGTACCCTTTCTACCGAAATTCAAGCCACAGTCAATGGTATTGTTTGATGGAAAGGCTTCCCCTAGTCAGTATATCAATTACTTTGATATTATGACTGTACATTTGTAGAAAAATGATGCTCTTCTCACTTGAGTGTTCATTGGGTGCTTGACGGGTTCAGCTTATGATTGGTATCGTAGTTTACCCGATAATTGCATTTCGTCTTTTGACGAATTTAAGGCAATGTTTCTCTCCCGCTTATATGAATGAGGTATGGACATGAACATGTCATCCTTAATAGAAATCAAGCAAAAGGAGAAAGAAGATACTCGGACGTTCATTGAACGTTTCCGACAGGCGACTCTAAAGGTGCCTCCTGGTATGCCAGATTCAGCGTTAATTAATACATGCAAGATGAATCTGCGACCATCTATTACTGTCTTCACGGGTTCCTAATTCACAGATTGGGCTTCGTTTATCATAGCAGCAGTTTCTGCCGAGACCAATGGTAGGTTGGCTCGTGAACATGGGATGATTTTTGCCTCAGAGGATAAAGGAAAGAAAGGTAATCCTGGTAATAATTCTGGCAATCGTAATGCAAAAGGAAAGGACACCCTTATGGTTAATCTTTTCAAAAAACAAAACGACTCCGAATAATTAGGAGTCTTCTAAGCCAAAAGAAGAATATTCTTTTGACGAGAGTGATATCCCAGGAATATTTTAATGTCTGGTGAAGAGTGGCAAACTTCAGATCCCGGAGCCAAAGAGGCCTAATGAGGTGAATTTGACTGACAATCCTAAATATTGTATCTATCACAGATACATAAATCATCCCACCAGGGCTTGTTATGTCCTAAAGAAGAAAATCCAAGAGCTGATTAATGCCAATGCCATCTCTCTAACTAACGATGAGCATACGGTCACAACCAATATGGTTTCTCCTCAATTTGGAGATTTTCCTTCTCAACAAGTACCAGATGGAATTATCCCATTTCGAAGACGACGATGAAGATTGTGAGTATTCCGCCTGCCAGGGAGGAAAATGAAGGATTATTGCCTCTTATATTAAAGAATGGTGAAATTATGTGGGCACATCCTGACTTAGTACCTGAAATGGAAGATGAAGGTAAAACTTCAAAATCCAAGAAAGGTAAAAAAGTCAAAACTTGTAACATGATTTATCATGTTATTCCAGATCCTGATGATTTGGATCATCTATGGGATAGAATTCCTTTGGAAGATAGACTGAGAGGATTGAACATATGTCCTCCAAGTTTGGCTCCTCCTACCAAGCTCAAGCTTACTCATCAGCAGTAGCTAGCCATGAATAGTATTCCTTTATACAAGGCACAACAAGTCTTCGCTGCTTATGAAAAAGCCCCTATAGGGATTTTTCCTCGTATCCTGAATCCTTCTCCTCCCGTAGCTACAGAGAATTCTATTCCTCATTCTCCTGTAGTTACAGAGATCTCTTCTTCTTCCTCTGTTGAACCACCTGTTAAAAGTCCATTGTCTACTCACTTGTACAGTCAGCAATCTGTCCTTTTCATGAAGAAGATGGGTTATAATTTTCAAAAGACAGAAGGTTTGAATTATGATAAAGGAATACGACTTTCTTTACAAATTCAAAGTAAAAAAATCCACTGTTGGATTGGGTTCTGAGGTTATTCATAACAATCCTTGTAAGAAGAAGGCTAAGGAAAGGAAGACTAAATCCTGTAATATGGTACTTCCTTCTTCTGAGTCTGAAGAAGAAACCTTGGCTGGTACAAGATCTGGAAAAGAGTACCATAAAGATTATGAGGGATCCTCCAAAGAAGCAGAGAATGTTGAAACACCACCAACGCAACCGTCTCCTGTTCCTATTGTGGTGGAAAAGGGGAAATAGAAAACAGTACGCTTTGTCGTCCCGTTGAAGTCTGCTTCCAGTCAGGGGGTGGTGATGAAATCCTATAGATTTGATATTCTAGCCCAGTTAGCTAATACTCCGGCTAGATTATCTATCTTCGAGTTGCTTTGCCTTTCTAAAAAAAGTCGTAAAACCTTGACTGAAGCTTTGCTGCAAGCTGATTGCTGCTTAGCCCAACTTAAGACTCATGATAATACACCAGTATCATGCCCACAATGTTATAGTATGAGGGAAACAATTCCCAACATCACCTTTACACAAGAAGATATGCTGTTGAAGCATAACAAGCATGACAGGCCTCTGTACTACACTGGGTATATTGAATCCATTGAAGTTGATAGAATTTATATTGATCCTGGGTCTTCCATTAGCATAATTCTTCAAAGTATGCTAAGACCATTGAGGATTTCTACTAGTGACTTGACTTACACTAGTACCACAATAGTTGGTTTCAACTCTGGAAAGAGTAAACTACTGGGGAAGATTCGTCTGAAGATTCAGATTGGTGATCTTCGAACTATGGCAACATTCTACTATATTAATTCAGACGTATCCTACAACATCCTTCTTGGAAGACCATGGTTGCATGAGTATAACATCATACCTTCAACTCTCCACCAATGCTTTAAGTACGTAGATTCCCAAGGGGTTGTAAAGACTGAGTTTGCTGATATCAATCCTTTCAAGGGTGTCAAAGCCTATTTTTCTGATTCAAGGCTCTACAAACAAGAACATGTAAAGGAGATAACAGATATGGCTGAAGATCGATCATTTGTCGAAGATCAGTCTATTAATAAAGATTCACCAGAAGAGCAACCTTTGAAAATCAAAGTCAAAGGGCGAATTCAACCCCAACCTGTCAACAATCAACCTCTGATGATCAAGGTTAAAGGAAGAACTCAAGCTTCATCTGAGGAATCAGTGAATGTTCCTGCTAAAAGCCAAGTTCAACCTCTTGTGATCAAGGTCAAAGGGCGTACTCTTCGTACGAATGATCCAGAGCCACCATTGATCGTTAATCTTGGCAAGTCTACGCAGATGACGGATGATGGTCCGTTGATGATCAATCCGAAGCGTAGTAGTCAAATTGTAAATGATATAAATATTGATCATTTTGTACTTTTCGATATCAATGAATATTTCCTTTTTGAGTATATGGCTGTCAAATTTATTGAAAGAATGACTTTATCTTCTGATAATCAAAGTCATCAATATAAAGACGACATAGATACAGAGGAAAACTTATACATTGACAATAAGGAAAATTCTTTTCCTCCTCATGTAGATGTTGGACCTTATGCTCAGAGGTTCCTAACATCTTCTTCCTATAGCCGCTTCATCGCAAGCTTGTGTAACTTATAGACGTCACGAGGAATCTTATTTCGTGATTCCGTCTGATAAGAAAAACAAGCGTCAAATTGTGTTTGGCCTGGCTAGAAATATCCCTGTTGCTCAGACAGATGATCTGAGAGATAAAGATAAAGGAAGAATCCGAATTGACAAATATAGTCAATAATCTCTCAAGATTATCCAGAATATGGGATATGATTTGAAGACTATGCAAGGTCTCAACCAAGGCAAGGGTAGACGATTACCATTAAGTGGTGATCCATTTTATCAGAAAACTCATCATGGGTTGGGATATGATCCCTCCCATATGTTTAATGACGATATTCAAGAAAAATTCTCTTCTAGCTCTTCACAATCATCAGATTCGGAAGAAATCCAATTCATTGAATTCGATACATCTCACTCCTCGTGTGTTAAAAGAGGTTATTATGATGAATCTGAACAAATATTCTCAGTAAACATGGTTCAAACTGATGGTGAATCTGAACCATTTGACAATGATCATTGCGCTCAACAGATGGACACTCAATGGGAACTTCGTTTTGAACAGCGACAGCCACCTACAGAGGATGAGATTGTCCAGATCGATGTTGGAGATGGTACTACACCCAAACCAATATTCATCAGTAAAAATCTTTCTGAAGATGAAAAGGAAGAATTGATAAAACTGATCAAAGAATATATTGATATTTTTGTATGGAGTTATAAGGATATGCCGGGTCTAGATCCCAAAGTTGCTACTCATAAACTCAATATTCTTCCTAATGCCAAGCCTGTAAAACAACAGCAACGGCATTTTCGACCAGATATGATGGATGCAATTGAGGCGGAAGTCAAAATACTGATAATATGTGGCTTCGTTCGTGAAGAAAAACACCCAGACTGGGTTGCTAACATTGTTCATGTTATGAAGAAGAATAGAAAAGTCCAAGTTTGCATAGATTTTCGAGATCTTAATGCAGCTTGTCCAAAGGATGAATTCCCACTTCCGATTACTGATTTCATGATAGACAATACATGCGGTTTTGAACGCATGTCTTTCATGGATGGATTCTCAGGATATAATCAAATTAAGATGCATCTAGAAGATGAGAAGCATACTGCTTTTCGTACACCCCTTGGGGTTTACTGCTATACAGTTATGCCATTTGGTCTTAAAAATGCCGGTGCCACGTATCAACGGGCTATGAGCAACATCTTTCAAGAACATCTGTAGAAGACAGTAGAATGTTATGTAGATGACATTGCTGTTAAGAGTCGATCAAAAGATGATCACATTCAAGACTTGAAGATAATATTTGAACTGATGCGCCAATATTAATTGAAAATGAACCCTACTAAGTCTTTCTTAGGGGTTTCCAGTGGCAAGTTTTTAGGATTTGTCATTACTTCTCAGGGTATCCATGTTGATCCTGATAAAGTTAAGGCAATTCTTGAAATGCATCATTCTCATAATTTGAAAGAACTCCATGGCTTTCAGGGTCGCATTGCTTATATCAGGAGATTTATATCTAATCTCTCTGGGAGATGTCAACCTTTCTCCCGTCTATTAAAGAAGGGTGTATCATTTGTTTGGGATGAAGCGTGTCAAAAAGCCTTCAATGACATCAAGCAATACCTTACAAATCCACCAGTTCTGGTACCTCCAGTGGTAGGAAGACCATTTTTGCTATATGTTTGAGCTTTGGATCATTCACTTGGTGCTCTTCTTGCACAAAAAAGTGATATGGGGCATAAACAAGCAATTTATTATCTTAGTCGAATGATGGTTGGAGCTGAACACATTTATACTCCTGTAGAAAAGGAATGTCTGGCCTTGGTTTTTGCTGTCCAAAAGATAAGACATTATGTGACAGGACAGACTATTCATGTCATCTCCAGAATAAATCCCATTCGGGTATTGATGAGAAAACCGAGCATTCTTAACTCTAGGTTAGCTATCTGGGCAATGTTGCTCACTCCTTATGACATGGTTTATATACCTAAAAAATCAGTGACGGGTCAAGCATTAGCTGATTTCTTAGCTGCTCATCCTATACCTAAAACATCAAAGCTATATGAGGACATTCCAGATGAAGTCATGGATTGCAACATGACTTTGAAGAATGATATCTGGCAATTATATTTTGATGGAGCATCACGGGTTGGACCTAAGGGTAATATTGTCTCTGGAGTAGGAATCGTCTTGGTTTCTCCTGATAAAATGGTCATATACCGTGCCTATTCTCTCAATGAGCCATGCTCTAATAATGTAGCAGAATATAATGCTTTGCTGATTGGTCTCCAAGTAGCAAAACAGTTGGACATTGAGTTCCTAGAAGCTTATGGAGATTCTCAACTAATTGTTAATCAAGTTAGAGGGACTTATGAAGTCAGAAATCCTGATCTCATCCCTTACCATCAAGTGGTAATCGAGTTGGTCCTTTCATTCAAAGGATTCTTCATCGAATTTGTACCACGTTCTCAGAATATGGAAGCTGATGCTCTTGCTAGCTTAGCTGCAGACTTGGCTGTTCCAATTCGGAGACAAAATATAATTACTTTGTTGGACCGAGACTTATTCTGTGTCAAGAATAATTTATATATTAAACAGAGTTATACTACAGAGTTAATCTCCCAACAGAGGGATTGGAGAAATCTATTAATTGATTATACGGTTCATGGGATTTTACCTGAAGATCCAAAAGAAGCTGCATCAATTAAGAGACGATCATTTCGATTCTATTATGATTCATCTTTACATATGTTATATCGTCGTTCATACGATGGACTCTTGTTGCGCTGTCTCTCAGAAAGTGAAGATAAACAGACACTTCGTGAGGCTCATGATGGTGTCTGTGGTGCCCATCAACCGGGTCCGAAATTACAGGACCACATTCGAAGAATGGGGTATTATTGGCCTTCCATGATAGCAGATGCTGTGGATTACGCCAGAAGGTGTAAAACATGTCAGATTCATGCTGACTTTATTCACCAACCTTCTGAATTTTTACATCCTACAACAGCTTCTTGGCCCTTCGAAGCTTGGGGTATGGATATCATTGGTCCGATTAACCCTCCTTCTGTTAAAGGACATCGGTTTATATTGGCTATAACTGATTACTTTTTCAAGTGGACAAGCAGTCTCCCTTACTGAAGTGAAAACATCTAATGTGATTAGCTTCATCAAACACCATGTCATTTATCGTTTCGAGATTCCTCGACGGATAATTCATGACAATGGACCACAATTTGTCAGTCAGGCATTTTATCGGTTCTGTGATAAGAATTGAATTCAAAATTTGGCTTGTACGGCTTATAATCCAGCTGCTAATGGTTTAGCCGAAGCTTTCAACAAGACGATCATCAAACTTCTCAAAAAGTTTATCTCTTCTAATAAACATGACTGGAATGAGAAACTTGGAGAATGTTTATGGGCTTATCGAACAACAGTCCGAACTCCTACTGGTTTTACACCATTTTTACTGGTTTATGGATGAGAGGCTGTCCTTCCATTGGAAATTCAGATTCTATCTCTTCGAATAGCTATTGCTAATGAGCTAACTATAGAGAATAATGATCACTTACGACTCCAAGAACTTGAAGGATTGGACGAAAAGCGACTTCAAGCACAACAGCATATTGAGCTATATCAAGCCCGTATATCTCGAACTTTCAATCGTAAAATTAAAGAGAGGGTATTCAAGATCGGTGAGCTGGTAGTAGCTGTTCGAAGACCGATGGTGATGACTCACAAAAGCAAAGGGAAATTCCAAGCAAAATGGGAAGACCCTTATGTCATTGAGACTGTGTTTTCCAATGGCGCCTATCGGTTATCTAAGCCTAATGGAGATCTACTCATGATGCCGATCAATGGCAAATTTCTTAAGAAGTACTATGTATATAAAAAAAAGAGACAGAATGAAAATAAAATCTTCTTTATTATTTTTGTTCTGAATAAAAGATTAAGGACGAGGACCACTGCCTTCCTTATTAAACACATAGTCGGCCAATGCAACGAAGGCATCGGTGCCTGAGTTCATAAAAAATTTACAGGCAACCATCCTCAGTACTTCTTCCTCAGGAGTTTTCCCTGGCTCTACTAAGAAAGCTAGGATGTCTTGCGGTGGCTTGGGCGTAGAAGAGCTTTCGCCTATTTTGGTTGGGTCTGACACAATTGGCTCAATGGGGGCGCGTCTCGATGACGTCCTCAACTTTCATAGAGACTTCATTCTTTTGCTGCACGTCCTTGGAAGACATTTCCGATAGAGGAATGGAAATAAGAATGAAATATTACAAAGAGTTCTCACCTATTTATAGGAGAGATCTATTAACGAACCGGTCTTGGAAATTGAAACAACTTTTCATTCCCGAAAAGACCTATCCATTCATTACATCAGATTCATCCATTTTATGGAATTGAATCGACTTTTCGTTTCCCGAAAGATACGTTGGTTCATCCATTCTTTTATAAATATTGGCGTGTATTCTCTATGACACCTGTCTTCTTATTTCCCCAGCTACCAATGTTTGGATAAGCTGATTACTTGTCTCCTTGGAGAGAAATTTTAATCTTCTATCTTACCAGTTGGTATAAAAAGTTGGATTTATTATTTATCATGTTCTCATGACCTCTGAATAAATATTAAATCTTCTTGTATTTCGTTATCTATCATGTCCATTTGACCTCTGCATATATATTAATCTACTTTTCTTTGAGTTCTTACATGCTGTCATGTCCATATTACCTCTGATAGTATTGTATACTCTGAAAAAGAAAACAAGATTTCATTCATGTCTATATTACCTCTGGTTAAGATACAAATTATTGAGTTTAGAAGACTTGTCATTTCCATTCTCACATCATAAAAGTCTATTACATTTCTTAGACTTTCTTACAAATCATAATGGAAATCTATTACATCTTGGATTTTCATTCTATACAACAATGATGACCTAATCGAGATCTATTTCTTCTTTGGATCTTCTACATCGGATTCGTTGTTGGTGTCAATTTCTTGCTGTCTGAGCCTCAATGGCGACCAGAACAGTAGGAATTAAATATGGTCTTCTCTCTCAGACCAGAGGAGAATCCCAGAGTATGGCAGCCCGAAGATGCGTTGCTGCCAATACAATTGGTGGAGAAATGGCGGCCTTTCAGAAGAGATAGGAATGTATCCAGCATTGGGATACGATTCCTAGTCCTTCCGTGAAAGGAACTCTACTACCCAATTTCTCGGGATAGAGTTGACTCCACCATCCAACTTTCCGTGTATAAAGGCTCTTCCTACCATCTGAGGAAGACCTTTTTATCCCACGAAAAGTTCTGAGTTGTCTGGTTTGCGCATCAAAAGCGCATGAGCTCCCTGATGTTGATGTCAGAAGAATGCTCCTCACAGCATCCAAGTCGCCAATACCGGTTCTGGAAAAGTTCTTCAGCCAAGCTTTTGCAGAAAACAACAGAGAAAAATTTTCAACGGAAGTATCATCAGCCACTTACTGGACAATTAAAGACTGATACTCGCACACCTTATTCAACAAGGCATTTTTACGCCCGTGATTCGTGTGCATCTTATCTACAAGGCTTTACGCCAGTGTTTCATGTGCACCTTATTCAACAAGGCTTTTTACGTCCGGGATTCATGTGCATCTTATCTACAAGGCTTTACACCAGTGTTTCATGTGCACCTAATTCAACAAGGCTTTTTTACGCCCGTGTTTCATGTGCATCTTATCTAAAAGGCTTTGTGCCTGTGTTTTATGCGCTCCATATCTGTCAAAGATTTGTGCTCATTTTCAATAGGCGTGCCTTATCTATTAAAGATAGACATCTGTTTTTAATAAAAAACTCAAAGGAAGACAATTGTTTTATGAATCAAACTTACCATCAAGGTCAGATGGTTTGGCTTTAAGAGTGGTTGAATCAACGTCTGATGACCGAGCGTACAGAGGAACAACATCGGAAAGCATCGTCATTATCAATCGCTTGTTGGAGAATGAAATCTTACAAATAGCTATCTTCGGAGAAAAAGAATGAGAATGAGAATGCATAAAACATTCTTTAACTTAGCTATTTATAAAGGGTCGAAGAAACGGTTGGCGTGAGTTTATTTCGGGAAAGATCCTAATAAAAGGCGCTCGTGACCACAGGACAGTTGCCACGTGTTGATTTGTTTCTCTTGGGAATGAACAACCATAGATACAGTCAAAAAAGGCGTAGAATAATTCTACATACCAATGCACTACACGAATAAAGATGAAATCAATACTAAGATTTTATTTTTATAAAAAAAGGGGGAGTAGGCCCCTACAGATAAGTTGAAGTGTCAAGACACTTCTACATAAAACATTACTATTTCTTCTCTTCTTCGTTGGGCTGATGAAGGGAGGCACCTAATTCGTGGATATTGTGGATCCCGGAACGACGCATCATATTGAGGAATGCTTCTGCATCACCTGATCCTTCGTACGCAGTTGAGGGACCACCATTTATACGAGCGAAGATCGCTGGAGTCAGTCCAAAGCACTCTATAAAGTTACGTGCTCGCTCGATCTCCGTCTCTATGTCAATCTTAGAGCTCGGAGCCTTTTCTTTGTCCGTCCCTTTCTTTGGTGCCATGAGAGTATGAGAATGAAAAGTGAGAAAGAAGAACTTCTCCTTATATATACAATTAAATCAACTCTTCATATTCCTTATGGGAAATTGATCATTATTAATGCAACTCGGGGAGATGAAGAGGCGTTCGAATGTTTTCAAGAGGAAATTTATTATGACGGTTGAGTATTGACCGGCACCATTTTTCATGTTCAAAGTATTTCGAAATTCTTGAAGTCTTTTTCAAATTCCGAAAACTTTGAAGGGGGTCTTGTAGGAGCGTAAAAAATGTGTGCTTCATTGAATGAGTCAAAGAGATAGAGCATTCCACTCAAAATGATCTATTTTATGCCAAGGACAGACTAATCACTTTATGTCAGGGTCAAGCCAGTAATTTTACGCCAGAGATAAGCTAACCACTTTACGCTGGACAAAGCTGTCAAGTCATGTATTTAATGCAAAGTCTGATATGAAAATTTACTGATAGCGTACAAACACAAAATTCAAAGGGCTTTGTTTTACACAGAGACCAATGTTGTCGTTTAGTATGTGGATTGAGCTATTTTACGCTCACAATATGACTTCTTTTACGCATGGAGACTATATGAGTTTTTACGCTCAAAAGTTGACGTGTGCTTAAAGTTTATTTGGGCTACGTTTTACGCTCAAGGCTATTTTTAGCCACTTTACGCAGGAAGTCCATGTCAGGGCTATTTTACGCCTAGTCTACTACTTTACGCTCAGAGTATATTTGGGTTGTTGTTTACGCCCTATCCTTCCTGACTACTTTAGAACATGGTTTGCTTACATGGCTTTCATACCACACATCTCGAAGAACGTGTGTACGTGCATCCTATTCTTATTGAAATAATGGGACACGTGTCAACGTATGCAGAGGATGACTTCAGTCATGGGTAGCAGTTATTAGCATAAAGACAGAACTTTGGCTGAGTTTTACGCACAGAAGGCTAAGTCTATAAATAGACTGAGTTTTTTTCATATAAGACAGGCAGAGAGAGAGACAAGAGGAGAATACATAAAGATCAGAACCCAGAGATTTTGATTCTCCAGAGCATTCTTCTTCAACTTTTCTTCCAGAACAGAGCGAAGTAAAGCAGGAAAGCATTCGGCCTCGCCATCAGTGCCCAAGTACGTCGATACCTTTCTGGTGACTTAGTTCTTCCGGTTGTTCATCTTCTAGCAGTGATCTTCATCATTATCGTATGGTCCAAGGAACAAAGTGATCGACTTCAGATCAGGCTTCCATAGCAATACTTCCCAGAACAATTTGTACAATTTGTACTTTTACTCGTTTTATTTTCAAAATCCAATTTCAGGCCTTTTGTTAAGTGAAACAGATTTAAATGGTGATTTTTAGAATTTTTGTAAATAATTAGTTAGTTAATTATTACGGTAGATGACTTTAGCCATGATTGAGTTTTGAAGTATAAGACGACTAGGAATCATGGCACGGATAGTGCAGTGGCATGCTTTGACTAGTGTTTAGCCATGGGGGGGAAGGCCGAGCCATAGGATTGTTCTAACTAGGAAAATCAGGCCAAGTTGTGACTTAACCTCTAAGATGTCTTAATTATATATTAATTAATATTATGAGTTTAGGAGATCCGGTTGTGCCGATTTAGTTCGGACTGGACCCGAACCAGGCCCAAACCCAGGTAGACATGTAGTACGTCCAAAAGATGTCCATGTAGATAATTGTTGGTGTATTTTAGTTAGTGTAATTATTTTAGTGGATAAATAAGTATTTATTATATAAAAGAGTTTTATATAATAAATAAGATACTAAGAGTAATTTACTAAATTTTTGGGTTGAGGATATATTGTAGGTATGTGTTATATAATTATCTACATGAGTATACGTATATACGTGTATATACATCTTTTAGATATAAAAATGGGTTTATAGAATACGAGAATTAGGCTTTATGTATAAATACAACTGTATAAATTAATTAATTTATATAAATTATATATATATAGAATTATGATTTTTATATAGTGAAAATATTGATTATAGTTAAAATATTTTATTGTCTGTGTCGAATTTGGGGTATATATATATATATGTATAAATATCAGAATATATATATATATATATATATATATATATATATATATATATATATATATATATATATATATATATATATATATATATATATATATATATATATATATAATTATAGAGAAAATGAGAGAAACAAATGAAATAAATAAAAACTAAACTATAACCCGGCAGCCCAGGCCTATAACCCAGCACCCGAGCACACAGCAAAGAGGCCCAGCCCAGCCGAGTCCCCAGCCCGAGAACAGAGCACCGACTCTGTTCGACCAAACAAACTACTCATATATAACAATCGAGAGAACTAAGAAAACTCCAAACCCTAGCCGACCAGGCCGAGCCCCAGCCACCCTGGCGACCTTCCCAGCACAGGACACCGCGTGCTTGCGCGGCCACTGGCCGGCCGAACACGTCGGAGCACGCGGCCTGCACATCGACAGTCTTAACAGCAGTACGCAGCGTGCAGGCTGGTTTTTCGGCGACCGTTCGTCGTGTACACGTATTTATTTCACGAGCCACTTCCTCAGGTAAAGTCCCGACCTAACCCTCTTGAACTCTGGTTAGTTATATTATTTTGATAGGTATTAGTTCGATCGTAAATGGAGTTCCAAAACTTGTAAAAACCTACTTTTGTAGATACTAAAACAGAACACTAGTACAGTCCAGGCACTCAACTTGGAAGGCTGTTTTTGAACCCTGTATTAGATATTTCTGAAAACCGATTCCAGACTGTCGTAGTCAACCTATAGAAGATTGAAACCCCATTTTTTACTTTCATTTATAGTTGTTTAAACAGTAAGATATTTGTTCGAGAAAATCGAAAAAAACCCATTTTTAAATTTGTGAATTTCAATAAAAACCTTCGATACGACGTACGTCCCGTCAAATCGGATGACGTGGTCGTGAACCAAAAGCATCGAAAGGTGCATATTGACTTCGTGGACGTGTGGGCTTTAACGGAATTCAAATTGGTTGCGTGTGCACGATAAATTTGATGCGTATCTGTCGAAATTTACTGTATCGGCCTCTGTGCAAATTTTCCAATTACTTTGTGTACGTTCGTCAGATCGACACGAAACTTACAACAACAGGACCATATCATTTTTTGGTCCTGTATGCCAAGTTTGGTGCGATTCTGAGACAGTTGATCGGATCGCCGTTTTGCGGGCCCCACGATCTAATTCAACGGGCAATTTTGTGCACAGTCCACCAGAATCCATAATTGGACATACCATTGGTTTCGTATTATCAAAACAAATTCGTAGACATATAGTTTGACGACTTTAGAGACCTTTGATCCTGGCACATTTTTCGGTGCAAAGCGGATCCAACGACGGACACCATTTTGGTCCGAAATTATCGTTTTGCCCCTATGTCCAGAATTGGGCTTATGGACAGACAATCCTAGCTAATTTGACTATTCTGAGAATGTTGGCAATGTCTGTTTCAGCTTCTGGAGGCAGTTGTAAGACTTAGATTTTCTGACTTGTTGATTGGCGATATATTGTTGGTTCTCCGTGCAACCCTCAGGCAAGTATACTTTGTCGAACATATGCAATATTTACATTGTTTTCTTTCTATTTTACTTTTTCATATGGTTACCTGTTTCTGATGTTGTGATTGGTTTATCATCGACTATTTTACCTGTTTCTAGATTTACGTGCACGTATAGGATATTCGATATTGCTTGATTATTGGTCTTTTCGTGTTACCTTATCTCGTGATTTAGTTGCCAGTTTCTATATCTTGTTCTTGACTTGACCATCCTTCACTGGGAGAGTCTTGCATTGTACTACAGTTGAGTTATACTATAGATTAGGAGTATCTTACATTGTACTACGACCTATAGCCGATTCTTCTATCTTGATATTGCTTGATTGACTTGACTTGAGACATACTATAGATTGGGAGTATCTTACATTGTACTACGACCTATAGCATATATTGATTGATTGATTGACTTGATTTGTGACACTATGAATTGGAAGTATCTTGCATTGTACTACGATTTATATGAGTCTACTTGATCTTGTATCCATTAGGAGAGGAGATCGATACTAGAATTGGCTAATCTCGACTGAGAGTATCCCGCTTTGTATGTCAATTGAAACACTATAGATTGGGAGTATCTTGCATTGTACTACAAGCTATAGGAGTTCTGATTGATAGTTAGCCAAGTCTAGTATTACATTTCCATACGACTCGTTGTCCTTAGATGTTCTTATTGCAGTGTTCTTATCCTCCATACATGTTATTTACTATCATATTAGTAGGCATATTTTATGTATCTTGCTAGTCCTTTGAGGACCTGATGATCTCTTCAGGTAGCTGATTGCACGGAGTTAGTTAGCTGAGCATGTGGTAGCTAACTTCAATCGCATAATTTAGGTATTTTGTTAGTGTTATTGATTTACTATCTTTCTCGTGCTTTCATGATATATTCTGCTTATCAGCTTAGCTTTATAAACTCATATTATTGTTGGAGTCTAATCGGGCATATATGCTAGTGGGTTGCAGACCACGACCCATACTTGTTCATTCTTGTCTTATATATTCTTGTGGATTGAGATACATTGTAGATTACCATATTAGCCATGATACCATATTCTTGACAGCTTATACGTACTCGATTCGGGCTGGAGTCCGCTTGATATGTAGCTGGCTTGTTCGCGCTCGCGTCCGAAAAGCGGGTGCGGGTCGTGACAAATTTTTGTGGTGGCCCATGCAGGTTAGAGCATATCGTATCGATTACGTTACTGTACTGATATGAGCCTGCGACTATGACTAAACCTTAGAAATCTCAATCCACTCTGCCTTGAAAATTCTCTTAGAAATTTCTATACTGCCTTTGAAACCTCGTATTCGTTCTCGAATATTCTCCCTTGACCTCCCGTAACATTGATTCTCGTCCATTCCTATTCTGGGGTAACGAATGATCGTGCTGACTAGAGTTCATCAAAAATTCTTAAATTATAGTATAATATTGTATGATTATTGAGTTTTGGTTGTTTTTAGATATGAGGGGTTATAGTTGCCATATGTCGAGATACATGTCGGTAGAATTGTTAGCAACTAGTTGAAAGATTATATGATTTTAGTTTTGAGGAGTAGTATGACCAAAGGTGGGTAGAAGTCCTAGAGATTATGAAATTACAAAATGATTATGAGGAGGATATAAACTATTTTTTAGGAATTAAAATTTAAGGAGATTAAGGTAATAGTAGACTTCCTTTGAATTTTAAGAAATAGTTACGAATTAGAATTTTGAGGACGAAATTATTTTTAAGGTGGGTAGATTTGTAGCTCCCCTTCCCGGAAATTTTGAAATATTTTTATTTATTTGAGTTAAATGGTGATTTTTAGAATTTTTTGTCAATAATTAGTTAGTTAATTATTACGGTAGATGACTTTAGCTATGGTTGAGTTTTGAAGTACAAGGCGACTAGGAATCATGGCACGGATAGTGCAGTGGCGTGCTTTGACTAGTTTTTAGCCATGATGGGGGAAGACCGAGCCATAGGATTGTTCTAATTAGGAAAACCAGGCCAAGTTGTGACTTAACCTCTATATATGTCTTAATTATATATTAATTAAGATTATGATTTTAGGAGATCCGGTTGTGCCGATTTAGTTCGGACTGCCCGAACCAGGCCCAAACCCAGGTAGACATGTATTACATCCAAAAGATGTCCATGTAGATAATTGTTGGTGTAGTTTAATTAGTGTAATTATTTTAGTGGATAAATAAGTATTTCTTATATAAAAGAGTTTTATATAATAAATAAGATACTAAGAGTAATTTACTAGATTTTGGGTTGAGGATATATTGTAGGTATGTGTTATATAATTATCTACATGAGTACACGTATATACGTGTATATACATCTTTTAGATATATAAATGGGTTTATAGAATACGAGAATTAGGCTTTATGTATAAATACAACTGTATAAATTAATTAATTTATATAAATTTTATATATATAGAATTATGAGTTTTATATAGTGAAAATATTGATTATAGTTAAAATATTTTGTTGTCTGTATGGAATTTATGGTATAATTATATATATATATATATATATATATATATATATATATATATATATATATATATATATATATATATATATATATATATATATATATATATATATATAATTATAGAGAAAATAAGAGAAACAAATGAAATAAATAAAAACTAAACTATAACCCAGCAGCCCAGGCCCATAACCCAGCAGCCCAGGCCCATAACCCAGCACCCGAGCCCACAGCAAAGAGGCCCAGCCCAGCCGAGTCCCCAGCCCGAGAACAGAGCCCCGACTCTGTTCGATCAAACAAACTACTCATATATAACAATCGAGAGAACTAGGAAAACTCCAAACCCTAGCCGACCAGGCCGAGCCCCAGCACCCTGGCATCCTTCCCAGCACTGGACGCCGCCACGCACATGGCCATTGGCCGGCCGAACACGCCAGAGCGCACAGCCTACGCAGCGACAGCCGCAATAGCAGTACGCAGCGCGCGGGCTGGTTTTGCGACGACCGTTCGTCGTGTACACGCATTCATTTCACGAGCCACTTCCTCAAGTAAAGTTCCGACCTAACCCTCTTGAACTCTGGTTAGTTAGATTATTTTGATACGTATTAGTTCGATCGTAAATCGAGTTCCAAAACTCGAAAAAACCCACTTTTGTAGATACTAAAACAGAATACTAGTACAGTCCAAGCACTCAACTTGGAAGGCCATTTTTGAACCCTGTATTAGATATTTCTGAAAACTGATTCCAGAAAGTCGTAGTCAACCTATACGATATTGAAATCCTATTTTTACTTTTATTTATAGTTGTTTAAACAGTAACATATTTATTCGTAACAATCGAGAAAAACCTATTTTTAAATTTATGAATTTCAATAAAAACCTTCGATACGACGTGCGTCCCGCCAAACTGGGCGACGTGGTCATGAACCAAAAGCATCAAAAGGTGCGTATCGACTTCGTGGACGTGTGGGCTTTGACGGAATTCAAATTGGTTGCGTGTGTGCGACGAATTTGATGCGTATCCGTCGAAATTCACGGTATCGGCCTCTGTACAAATTTCCCAATTACTATATGCACGTTCGTCAGATCGAGACGAAACTTGCGCCAACAGGACCGTATCATTTTTTTGGTCCTGTATACCAAGTTTGGTCCGATTCTGAGACAGTTAATCGGATCGTCGTTTCGCGGGCCCCACGATCCAATTCAACGGGCGATTTTGTGCACGGTCCACCGGAATCAACAATTGGGCATATCGTTGGGTTCGTATCATCAAAATAAATATGTAGACATGTAGTTTGACGACTTTAGAGACCTTTGACCCTAGCACATTTTTTGGTGCAAAACGGGTCCAACGGCGGACACCGTTTTGGTCCAAAATTACCGTTTTGCCCCTGTGTCCAGAATTGGGCTTATGGACAGGCAATCCTAGCTAATTTGTCTATTTTGAGAATGTTGGCAATGTTTGTTTCAGCTTCTGGAGGCAGTTGTGAGACTTGGATTTTCTGACTTGTTGATTGGCGATATATTTTTGGTTCTCCGTGCAACCCTCAGGCAAGTATACCTTGTCGAACATATGCAGTATTTACATTATTTTCTTTCTATTGTACTTCTTTTATATGGTTACCTGTTTCCCATATTGTGATTGGTTTGTCATCAACTATTTTATCTGCTTCTAGATTTACGTGCACGTATAGGATATTCGACATTGCTTGATTATTGGTCTTTTCGTGCTACCTTGTCTCATGATTGAGTTGCCAGTTTCTATATATTGTTCTTGACTTGACCATTCTTGGTTGGGAGTATCTTGTATTATACTGCATTTGAGTTATACTATAGATTGGGAGTATCTTACATTGTACTACGACCTATAGCCGATTCTTCTATCTTGATATTGCTTGATTGACTTGACTTGAGACATACTATAGATTGGGAGTATCTTAAATTGTACTACGACCTATAGAATATATTAATTGATTGATTGACTTGATTTGTGACACTATGAATTGGGAGTATCTTGCATTGTACTACGATTTATAGGAGTCTACTTGATCTTGTATCCATTAGGAGAGGAGATCGATACTAGAATTGGCTAATCTCGACTGAGAGTATCCCGCTTTGCACGTCAATTGAAATACTATAGATTGGGAGTATCTTGTATTGTACTACAAGCTATAGGAGTTCTGATTGATAGTTAGCCAAGTCTAGTATTACATTTCCATACGACTCGTCGTCCTTAGATATTCTTATTGC
This sequence comes from Iris pallida, assembly GCA_029216955.1. Taxonomy (NCBI): domain Eukaryota; kingdom Viridiplantae; phylum Streptophyta; class Magnoliopsida; order Asparagales; family Iridaceae; genus Iris; species Iris pallida. The sequence goes on along the minus strand of JANAVB010016197.1, from coordinate 56,117,427 downwards.
AGTGTTCTTATCCTCCATACATGTTATTTACTGTCATATTAGTAGGCATATTTTATGTATCTTACTAGTCCTATGAGGACCTGATGATCTCTTCAGGTAGCTGATTGCACGGAGTAAGTTAGCTGAGCATGTGGTAGTTGACTTCAATCGCATGATTCAGGTATTTTGTTAGTGTTATTGATTTACTATCTTTCTCGTGCTTTTATGATATATTCTGCTTATCAGCTTCGCTTTATAGACTCATATTATTCTTGGAGTCTAATCGGGCATATATGCTAGTGGGCTGCAGACCACGACCCATACTTGTTCATTCTTGTCTTATATATACTTGTGGATTGAGATACACTGTAGATTACCATATAGCCATGATACCATGATCTTGACAGCTTATACGTACTCGAGTCGGCTGGAGTCTGCTTGATACGTAGCTGGCTTGTTCGCGAGCTCGCGTCCGAAAAATAGATGCGGGTCGTGACACCAACTTAAAGAAATTTCGTCCTCGAAATTAGACTATGGTGGGGGTCGAGTGCAATGTTATGCAATGCAAGAGGCTATAAAGACTATCATGTGCAAGATATACCTTGGTTTTCAAACAAATACGGATAACGATTTCGAACATCGTCCTCGCATTCCCAAGTAGACTCTCCTGGCGAGTGATGCTTCCAAGCCACGCGAACCAATGGAATAGATTAATTCTGCAACACCTTCACTCGACGATCAAGAATGCCTATCGGTTGCTCTTCATACGACAAGCTCGGTCCAACTGTGATCTCGGAGTGATCAAACACATGATTGTGGTCTGCCACGTATCTCCTTAGCTGAGACACATGGAATACGTCATGCACTCCCTCTAGCGACGGTGGCAAGGCAAATCTGTAGGCAACCACTCCAACACGTTCCAAGATATCGAAAGGATCGATGTATCTTGGACTCAACTTGCCACGTCCTCCGAATTGAATCGTGCCTCTAGTGGAGGATATCTTCAAGAACACATGGTGTCCCTTTTTGAACTCCAAGGGCCGACAACGATTATCTGCCCACTGCTTCTTACGATCCTGTGCTGCTCGCAGGTGGCCCTAAATTTTCTTCACTGTCTCCACTGTGCTCAAGACTAACTCGGGACCCAATAGCTGTCGCTCTCCTATGTCGCTCCAACAAACAGGAGACCGACACTTTCTACCATACAACACTTTAAACGGAGCCATTTGAATGGTCGCTTGATATCTATTATTGTAGAAAAACTCAACAAGATGAATGTGGTCTTCCCATGATCCGCCAAAGTCAAGCATGTACACTCTCAACATATCCTCTAGCATTTGAATGGTACGCTTTGACTGGCCGTCTGTCTGCGGATGGTACGCCGTGCTAAATTTTAATCGTGTGCATAAACTCTCTAGTATGCTCCTCCAAAAGTGTGAGGTGAATCTCGAGTCACGGTCTGACACAATACTAACAGGCACACCGTGTAATCTCACAATCTGCTTCATAAACATCTCTGCCAATACCTCTATCGACTGGCCCACTTTAAAAGGTAAGAAATGGGCTGACTTTATAAGTCTATCAACAATCACCTACACTGCGTTACGTCCCCTAGGACTTCGAGGAAAACTCGTGACAAAATCTATAGTAATGTGCTCCCACTTCCACTCGAGAATGGGTAGTGGCTGCAACAGACCAGCTGTCCTCTGGTGATCCGCCTTCACTTGTTGACATACTAAGCACTTAGCAACGAAACGAGCTATCTCTCGCTTCATTCCGTGCCACCAATAATACTGTCGTAAGTCGCGGTACATCTTGGTTCCTCCAGGATGAATAGAGTAAGTCAAACTATAAGCCTCTGCCATCAGCTCCTGCCATAGCTCTCCATTGGGAACATAAATGCGATCACTACATCGCAATGTCCCATCGGGATGAATCCTTAATCCCGTCTGCTCTCCTGCGTTAGTCCTCTCTCTGAGCCGTCAAAATCTAGCATCAGTAGGCAATGCTGCCTTGATGCGCTCTACCAATGATGATTGCACTTGGAGATTGGCTAATACGCCATCTGCTCCGGGCAATACTACCTCAATACCAAGCTGCTGCAAGTCTCAGATCAACTCCTTCTGCGTAGTCAAGAAGTGTGCCATGGGCTTACGGCTTAATGCGTCTGCCACGACATTAGCCTTGCCCGAATGATAATGTAGCTCGATCTCGTAATCCTTTATCAACTCCAACCAACGTCGCTGTCGCATATTTAACTCTTTTTGTGTGAACACGTACTTGAGGCTTTTATGATCAGTATAGATATCAACCTTCTCACCGTACAAGTAGTGTCTCCATAGCTTCAAGGCAAAGATAACCGCTGCAAGCTCTAGATCGTGGGTCGAATAATTCTTCTCGTGCACTCTCAACTGTCGTGATGCATATGCTGCTACATGACCGTGCTGCATCAATACGCATCCTAATCGTTTCTCGGATGCATCACTGTAGATCACAAATCCTCTCGGGCCCGATGGTAGTGTCAAGATCGGTGCTGTGGTCAATCGCTTCTTCAACTCGTCAAAAGCGGCTTGACACTCGTCTGTCCATACAAACTCCTGATCTTTGCAAGTTAATTGAGTCATAGGCCCTGCTATACGAGAGAAATCTTCTACAAACCTTCGGTAGTAACTCGCAAGTCCAAGAAAACTTCTCACCTCAGAAGCTAATATGGGAGCGGACCATGATTTGACTGCTGTGATCTTCTCTGGGTCCACTGATATTCCCTCACCCGTAACAATATGACCAAGAAATGATACCTCTTTGAGAAAGAAATCATACTTGCTAAGCTTTGTGAAAAGTCGCTCATTCCTCAATGTCCCCAAAACTATTCGTAGATGCTGCTCATGCTCCTCTTGACTCTTGGAGTAAATCAAGATATCATCTAGAAAGACTACTACAAATTTGTCCAAGTACTGGTGAAAGATCTTGTTCATTACATTCATGAAGACTGCGGGAGCATTAAAACCGAAAGGCATGACCAAGAACTCGTAGTGTCCATACTTGATCGAAACGCCGTCTTCGGAATGTCTTCTTTCCGAACCTTCAGTTGGTGATAGCCCGATCGTAAATCAATCTTGGAGCATACTTTTGCTCCACTCAGTTGATCAAATAGATCGTCTATACACGGCAATGGATACTTGTTCTTCACCGTCACCGCATTCAAAGCTCTGTAATCAATGCACATGCGTACTGTCCCGTCTTTCTTAGGCACAAAAAGAATAGGTGCTCCCCATAGTGATGCACTGGCACAAATAAAAGCCCTTCTCCAATAAATCATCAATCTGCGTCTTCATCTCTACCAACTCCTTGGGTGCTAGTCGATAAACTCGAGATGAAATAGGCTCGGCTCCCGGAATAAGTTCAATACAAAACTCAATGTCTCGGTCAGGTGGCAGTCCTGGCAAATCTTCGGGGAATACATCCTCGAACTCGGTGATGATAGGGTACTGAGGGGTGTCCTGCATCATCATGTGAGTCCCCAACACAGGTGCATCACAACTCTCTCCGTCTTCTTTGGTGAACCCAAACTCCGCCATATTCGGTGGTCTAAAGACAATACTGCCCCTATGGCAGTCTATGAGAGCGAAATGCTGGCTTAACCAGTCCATTTCGAGAACCACGTCGATTGTCGGCATAGGAAATACAAGAAGTCGTGCTCTCATCTCTCTACCACTTATTACTACAGGATAAAGTCTACAAATACCACTAACAGGTATAACTCCTCCTCCAGTAAGGATTCTAACATTCTTAGCTAAGGGTGTGATAGGAATGCTGTGTCTGGTGGCAAAACTAGTAGCTATGAATGAATAAGTGGCTCTAGTGTCAAACAATGTAATGGCAGGAAATAAAACAACTAAAACCATACCTGCTATAACCTCTACCTCTGTCTCTATATCCTCAACAGCTAGAGAGAATGCCTTTCCATGGTTCTGTCCTGGGCTTGAGCTCTGGCCTTTTGGTACTGTGCTGTATGTGGTGGTAATGGTGGACGAGGTACTGGGGCTGTAGACCTTTGGGCCTGATGTGCATAAACTAGAGCCTGCTGCTCAGGACAATCTCTGGCCAAGTGCTGTCCTGATCCACATCTCATACATAATCCCAAACGAAGTCGGCAGTCATCTCTGACATGACCTTGCTTTCCGCAGTAATGGCAGACGGGCTTCTGATAAGGTGAGGGCCTCTACTGGTGCTATCCTGTGGGCCTCCTGATAGGTCCTCTCTGAGTAGTTCGGGCTGGTGTAACTGCTGGGGTATGGCATCTCGACGTCTGCTGCTGCTCCTTACGAAGAATCTCCTAAGCACGAGCTTCTTCCAACAGCTGAATAGGAGACTCGAGATTGGGTAGTCGTATAAGACTTAAGCTCTGGTGCAAGCCCCTGGTAAAATCTCCTTGCCTTCTCTAACTATGTCGGAATCAATCCCGCACCAAATCTAGTCAGGCGATTGAACTCTAAGTCATACTCATCAACTGTCATATTTTCTTGCTTCAGATGAAGGAACTGGTCGTAGAGACCATCTCGAACATGAATAGGAAAGAATCTATCATAAAATGCATCATAAATCTGCTTCCAGGTGATTCCAGTACCTAGTCGTCTCTTTTTCGCCTTCTACCAGTAGTGAGCATTATCTTCTAGCACTAGGTCCACTGCTGTCATTCAATCTCGAGCTAGCAACTGGGATGCCTTCAGTAGCATCTCTGTACTAATAAGCCGTTATGACACCTCTAGGGGCTTTTTTGTTCCTCTAAAGGTCTTGGGGTTCATATCTATAAAATTCTTGATAGAGCCTTCATAAGGATGCAGAGTCGGTGCTGGTGCTGGTACTGGAGGTGGTGGTGGAGGTCTAGCCAATGCTTCAATCATCGTTTGTCTCATCAGCTCAGTCTGCTGGCACTGAGCCTGCATCATGGCGTACATAAACTGGGAAGTAGGGCTCCCATCAGTCGGTGGTGGAGGCATCTGAGGTCCCGACTATGGTGGAAACTGCTGAGGGAATGGTGGTGGTGGAGGCTGTGGTACATTCCCTTCCGGTGGCATGGTAGTGGTCTGCCCATCCTGGCTGACTGGGGGTGCTACGATCTATGGGTGTACCGTCGTCGGTGTTGTAGTAGGCTGCGACTGTCCGGGTTGATATGGTGTCACTGGAGTCATTGGAGGATTCTATCCCTCCAGAGTAGCCCCTTCACCAGATGTGAGGGCCAAGGCAGAAGTGCGTCCGCTTAGATTCATACTGTTGGCATGAGGAAGATAGGTTGATATTAGAAAAGGTTAGATGTGAGGTAAATCAATTAATCAAAGGAAATTGAAAATAAGTTTGTATGTCAAGGGACGTAGTAGTTCTGGATAAGATATTCTTATTCCTATATGCAGGCTTGTTGGGCACAGTAATGTAATCCAACAATATTTTAGACCTGCATGGGCCACCACAAAAACATGTAACGCACAGTCCCAAAATATATAGGATCAAGTACGTGAACATGCCAGCTGCACATGTACGAAGAATACTCCAATATATAGAATCCTCATATATGCACATAATCTGTAAATAAAATAATCATAAGCTAGAATAATATAATCTAATCTCAACACAGCTCAACACAGAAGATAATAGAGTCCAAATAATAAATAAGTGTATTAAAAGATAGCCGGGTGAACATGCTCACTCCAAACAGCTATGAAAATAGTCTCACAAGATCGGAGTCCAACCTCCGCAAAATAGAAAGAAAAAAGATGTAAAAATATACTACAATAAAAAGGCCTATTAATAACGCTCGACAAGACGTATTGATGACGCCTGATACCTAAGCGTTATCAAAGTTTAAAATACCTTTTTTCTATGACGGTTTTGACTAATTTTGGACTTTTTATAACGTTTATAAAATAAACCATCATTAATATTTTAGAGCGGTGGCAAACTTGTAATTTCTTCACTGTATAAAAGCTCAGTGGGAGAGATAAAATTCATTTCTCATCCATTTTCTTACCGAGCAGCAGCTCTCCTCCTCAAACCTCTTCTTCCCCAATTTTCAACCCTAACCTTAATTACTCCGGCGATGGGCTCGACTACGCAGCAACCCTTCGGCGATTGAGCTATCGGTGAGCCACCACTTCGGCAGCGTTCTCCTTCCTTTCCTCCAACTGTAAAACCCTAACCCTAGAGCCTGTTCTCTTCAAAATTAGGGCTAGGGTTTTTAATTTCTTCTTCCTCCCGACAAAAAATAGGGAGCGGGTTCGTGACGTTCCTCTCCGGCGTGGTCTGGTCCCGTTTTGGTAAGGAATTTCTTCTAACTTCTTAGATTCAATACGAATAAAAAAGAAACATGGGCTACACGGACACGCGGTCACTGTTGTCCTGCTCGTAGCGGATGAAGGCGTTGTGGAGGCGAGCCATCTCCGAGGGGTTGATGAAGCCCTTCTTGTTCCTGTGCGCCACGAGGCTGGAGCTGGCCCGGCCGGCGAGGTCCACCAAGTGGAGGACGTGGACGCACGTTGCCGTCGCCGGCCCCGCGTGCATGGAATCAAGCATACATACTACCCTACATCTTCATCTTCATATGCCCATCATTCTTACTTAATTTCTCCTTTGTTTTACTTTTATAACTCATTCACTACAACTAGCATCTTAATATTTGCTTTGCTAGCTAGCTAACGTACGTAAGTACGTTTCTTGTTCGTCTTCCTAATCTATTCTCTGGGCGCAACCTTTTACAGAAAATGTTTGATTTGTGGTATGCTTCCTTCCTTCTCCTATTTTTATTTTTATTGCTGCATACATATCTTTACAAGAATATCGATCCATGGATTTGCTTCCTTCCCAAACAAGTTAATTACCTGCTGTATTGTATATCTTTCCACTCATCATCATTTTTTTTGCATCAATTATTAATTACATGGTAATATTCTCTTTGT